>VONZ01002216.1:0-45000 GCA_012976165.1 Labeo catla
CCTCTTGCACTCCCGAAAAACCTGCCCAGGACACAGTTATTTGCAAAGAAATATGTAATAAGTATTTCAAAGGCTACATGTTTTTAGGCGTGAAAAATTATTAAAGGGGTCATCGGAAGCTAAGTTCACTTTTACATGTTGTTTGAACATTAATGTCTGTTGGCAGTGTATGTACAAATCTACCCTATAATGATAAAAATCCATGCAGTGGTTTTTAACTAATCTGTAAAAATAATATCCCCTTTTTCAAATCAAACCATTCTCAAATGCCTGTCGTTGTGGCGTCTGTGGCATTTTTTTTGCAACCTTGGCCAGATCTGTGCCTTGCCACAATTCTGTGTCTGAGCTCTTCAGGCAGTTCCTTTGACCTCATGATTCTCATTTGCTCTGACATGCACTGTGAACTGTAAGGTCTTATGTAGACAGGTGTGTGGCTTTCCTAATCAAGTCCAAACAGTATAATCAAACACAGCTGGACTCAAATGAAGGTGTAGAATCATCTTAAGGATGATCAGAAGAAATGGACAGCACCTGAGTTAAATATATGAGTGTCACAGCAAAGGGTCTGAATACTTAGGACCATGTGATATTTCAATTTTTCTTTTTTAATAAATCTGCAAAAATGTCAACAATTCTGTGTTTTTCTGTCAATATGGGGTGCTGTGCGTACATTAATGAGGAAAAAAAATGAACAAATGATTTTATCAAATGGCTGCAATATAACAAAGAGTGAAAAATTTAAGGGGGTCTGAATAGTAGTGTTGGGTTCGAGTCCACCTAAGTCGAGTCCGAGTCGAGTCGGAGTCTTTTACCAATCGAGTCCGAGTCCAAAATGGCCGAGTCCGAGTCGAGTCCGTCCGAGTCCAAGGAAACACTACTGTTTGTCAGTATCTTAACATTGTTTTAATCCAGGGGTGCCCAAACTCAGTCCTGGAGGGAGGTGTCCTACAGATTTTAGCTCCAGCCCCAATTAAACACACCTGAACCAGCTAATCATGCTCTTACTAGGCATACTAGAAACCCCCTGGCAGGTGTGTTGAGGCAAGTTGGAGCTAAACCAAGGACCAGGACTGAGTTTGGGCACCCCTGATTTTAACCTTTATAACTAGAAAAATGCAATGTCAGTTGAAATGTAAGAAAAGCAAACTTCTAGTGGATCTTGCCATTTTGATCTCATAAGTGTCCATGCTCTGCTTAGCAAACTTAAAGTCATGCAAAAGAAGTTATGGCTGATCTATGTAATGTGGCATTTTAGAATGTGAAAAATTATAGGGCGGGACTTGACTTTATTCATTGATGTAGTAAATGTATAAATTCAAGGGTGGGGGTAAAGGAGTAGGTATCTTGGTGAATGGGACCTTAAGAGCAGAAAACATGTAGCCTCTTGCAGCACCTCTTTTATTTCTGATTGTGGCTGTGTGTGTTTTGGGTTGTATATGACTTTTTTTTTCTTGAATGAAAATGAGGTTGTGAGGGATAAACCTAGTCTTTACAATGGCACACACTGTGTATAAAGCCCTACCTATACTTTCCATAAGTCACAGCAAACTCACACCTGTTTTATTTTTGAATGCATTTATAGTTACATTAATTACAATAAATTACATTATATAAGGAATAATTGATGATGGGCCATTTAATTATTAGAAAATCATGCACACCCAAGATGGTTTTGGACCCATAAAAACTGTTGCTGCAAAGATGTTAGAAAAAGTATTTTTCTTTCAAGCTAGAAACTGCCACCATGTTTAAATAATAATAATTTCAGTACAGAAAAAACTAATCAATCAATATAAGTAAAACATTCTCGAGCTGAAGGTAAGTAAACACTCCAAGTATTACTTACAAGCAAAAGTATTAATAACTATATTAATCAAAAATACAAATGAAATAATATTTTTTAAAATAGAATTGTAGGGGATTTTTTGTAAGGTTTTTTTTATGTAGCTATTACAGAAATAGACTACAGACATTTCATGAAGTAATAAATGTTAAAATAAAACACTGCAAAATCTTCACTGTATACATTGAAGATAATTCTTATTACAGTTAATAAATGATTCAGTCAAGAACAGGGAGTGATTTTCTCTTTTTTTGTTGTTTGATTATTGTTTGACGTGGTCGGCCGCTGCAGGTTTATGCTGCTGTCCCTTTAAGATCTGACGCACAGATCAAATATTTTGACGCATCAGTATATCTCCCAGCTGTTCAGGTTTACTTAAGACAAAACCGACTTCATTTACATGAATAGTCTCCAATATGAGCATGTGTGTAGCAATAACAGAACCTATTAAAAGCAAAAGAGAACTCTGTATTCGCACACTGACTGAGAAGCGCGTTCTGTGAGCGTGCTTTGAGTGTGTGCGCACTAGTGATGCGCGGATGGCGGTTATATCCACGGGCGCTGCGGATAAACCGCGGGTTGGGTGGGTCCGGTAATAAAACAAATGCATTCTGCTTATTTGCGGGTGGGTCGCGGGTGGATGAGATGAATCAATAATGAGGCAAATATTAACTACATTTTCTAAAATATGAACCTGTTCTAAATACTTTTTTCAGGCAAACGATTTCATTTTTGTGTGTGTGTCTGTGTGTTCACCTGTTCGAGAAGTTGTGACAGAAAAAAAGACATTCCAGATCAAGTTTGAAGGGAGTTACGCCTGTGTTAATGCTATTGAGTAGGGTAATATTTCGTGGTGTAGTGCAGTACCTGCGGATACCCATTGAAAATAACTATGAAATAACTATGGGCGGTGTGTTAGTGGTCGGTTTAAACAGCCAACAAGTCCTGTCAAATAACTGTTGATAAATTATGATGATTGGGTTGTTGAATGTAATAAAAAGTACATTGCATCATATGTCAAATTAATGTATCTAAATTCACATATACAATGCATGTGCTTCTACTGCAAACTACTACTTTTGCCTAATAATTCAGATGCATTTTATAGATGCATGCAAAATCCACACTTTAAGTTGTTTGCACAGTTCTGAAAAATTACTTGCATGGGAGCCAACCTCAAAATACAATAAGAATTTTTAGCTGAAACAGTGGTAATGCTGTTACAGGGTAGCTGAGTATGACTCGGTTGTAGCCAGATCTGTTGAAGGTACCATAACTTTGTTATAACACCTTGTTTGAAAGACAGGAGACCTTGATTGGATCCAGCATAGTGTTTTTGATGTTCCTTTAGTACTATATTTAAATTCAAAGACAGAGTTTTCATATCACAGCTAAATTCCTAGCTATCCTACTCAGCTATCTTCTATCGTGTCTGTTCTACATTAAAAGGCTGCATATACTTTTACCTTTTAAACCTATTAACATCTTTTCTTTTTGCACTTTAGGTGACACTGCGAGATTCTGTGCCAGTTGTGCTGGTACGGAGCTCCTGCACCTGTGCAGCCGGCCAGGCAGTCTGCAACCATTTAGTGGCTCTGCTCTATCAAACAGCACATTACTCCGAAAGCGGGATGTCAGTTGTGCCACCGGTCCTTTCCTGCACTGAAACCGAGCAGAAGTGGCATAAACCGCGATCCATGGTTTGTTTTTGTTACATGTGTAACGTTTGTTTTTATTTAGTGCCTGTCCTAATAATTTGTCATTCTTTTCCTAGGGAGTGAAGCCTGGACCTGTAGATACCATGGTTGTGGTGAAGGCCAGGCCAGGGACAAGTTCAACAAGCGGGATAAGGTATTAGTTTTACTTAGAATGTAGAATCTGTGTTTAGAATTTGGAAATAGGTACAGTACTGTAAACTTGACTGAGATTTCAACAGAGGATAAATAGATAGACTTTACTTAAATTATCTAACTTAGAAAAATGTTACTATGAATTTTTGACAAATTAAAGTTATTACAACTACATTTTATGGCTCCATAACAAATTGTAGCAGGTTATTAGTGAGATCTTCAGTTATTTTTACAGTATAAAGCTGGATCTTCTCCACCAAAATACCTAATTGTCAACACAAACATCACTGCATTTTAAAAACAGTTTTCTTTTTGTTGTCTTTTAGGTCAACACTATACAAGGCCTACAGTGGTGATTTGCCTGTCCCTTCAACACTTAACCCTCAAGCTCATTATGCTGGATTTGACACACACAATTTGCCACTGATCTGTCACATGAACATCTCTGATGACAAACCACTTGTTGACTCTGTCTTTGGGAAAGTGCAGGCTGGGAGCATTTTGTCCTACCACCATCCTCTACCAACACCTGGTGGTATCATTACACATACAGATGCCCCTCCCTTTCCTCAACTGCCACCAGAAGACTACCACATACCACCCACAGTTTGCCACCTTGTGCCAACTAGCCAGGAACAGCTGCACCTCTCATCACTGGGTGTAACCTGGCCACAGTCTCACCTCATTGAAGCATCAACAAGAGGCCAGAGTGCAGCACCTGAGTGGCATGTCTTGAGAAAGGAGAGAGTGACCGCTTCCCACTTTAGGGAAGTATGCCATGTGAGAGAGGGGCGAACAGCGGAAAACCTGGCAGAAAGGATTATCCGGGGTGTAAGACAGACACAACAAATGAAGAGAGGGCTGGACATGGAGACTGGAGCATTAAAGGACTATGCAACTTTGAAAAATCTGAACTTGACTAAATGTGGACTAGTTATTCACCCCGACGCTCCCTGGCTCGGAGCCTCATCGGATGGGTTTGTGTATGATAGCCTGGAGAGACCTTGCTTTGGTCTTGTTGAAGTTAAGTGTCCCAATGTGCAGAGCTACGTAGACTGCAGATACCTCACAATGGAGCATGGCAAACACCAGCTAAAGCATAGCCATGCTTACTATTGGCAGGTCCAGGGGCAACTCCTAATCACTGGCATGCAGTGGTGCGACTTTGTTGTGTGTGCCATTGATGATATGTTTGTGCAGCGGATCTACAGAGATGATGTTGTGTTAGACAGTATTAAGCAGAGGTGCGATTTGTTTTTCTTTTACGTTTACCTACCCAAGTTCTTGTCTTTGAACTAGGGTAAAATTATAATTTTTCTGTCATATATCTGGTTGGTTTTAGTAATGTACTCGTTACCTCTGGTTCTGACCTGATTTAATCCTGGTTTACAACATTGTTATTTAAGTTCAGAGTTCTACCTAGTTAATATGTTAATGATGTAATTTGTTACTTGGGTTTCCATTTATACATACAATCACACATACACTCAACAACAAACATACTGATATACTGATACATTCACATGATTAACTTTACATTTCTTTAAATAACACAATCTCTTGAGCTGTATCTGTGTGATGATTGTGATGACACAGTATAGCAGTATGTTCAAAGGTTTTTTTTTAATGATGCTTGGTTTTAACTTTTCATGTCTGTCGGTCTATATACATTGAAATACTGATGTGACTTTGTTTTAACAAATAAATAAAGAGGTGACCTAAAAAGATAATATGTGAATGTTATTTAAAAAATATAGTTTTACAAGACTAATTGCTTACTCAATAACTTAAAACACATAAGATGATGATTTACAAATGTATTCATGTTGTTAGATTTTTTACATAACTATACACAAGATGTTTGATTATGAAAATTACTATTTACAAATGATTATGATGACAATTTATTTTACTACAAAAAATGACACAAACAACATAGAACTGTAACAATCTATTTACAATGGCAAATTAGGATTTAGTGGCCCAGGCTTTAACAAGCGGCCCATTTTGAAAGTTGACCAAAATGCAGGCAACAGCAAAAAGCTGATTGATGCTACCAGTGAGCGAAAGGGGAATGACTGTACTGAACAGTTTGTGTTCCTTCACCCTCCGAATGATTCGCTCGACGTGAACTCTGAGCCTCGCAATGGACTGCGTCTTTCTGACTTCTGGTCCAGACAACTGTGTTTTCTTTTTAAGAAAGGCAGGTATATGGACTCTGCAAGGTACAATATCTTCAACCAGAAAACCTTTGTCAACCATGATGGCCATTGATGGGTTCAGCAGTGAGATCAGACCAGACTGCTTCAGAATCTCCCTGTCACTGATGCTGCCTTCATACAGAGGAGACACAAACATCACTGGTCCGTGAGGGGCTATACCGATCAGTCCCTTGAATGTGCTGTGGGACTTGTAGCTGGAGAAGACTTCGCTCTGCAGGAGCAGAGAGTCAGGAGTTTGACAGCGGAGTTCAGTGCAGTCCAGGATGACATAGGTGTCTGGATATTGGTGAAAAACCTCTGGCATCTTCTCTCTGATGGTCTTCTCATCCAGCCAAATGCCCACAGCTCCGAGCACATTGTAAAGGAAGTTAGCCCAGGTGTTGATAATTCGGCTCACAGTAGACTGGTGGATTCCGAATCTATGGGCCAAATCCTTCTGCAGCAGCCCCAAAGACAAGTAGGTCATGAAAAGGAAAAACTCATCGATGGGCTGAAGTGACTGCAAAAACAGTAAAGATTGATATATTTACACATAACTGTGTAATCAGATACATTCATTCAAGTGATATATTAGAGCTTCATAGTTCAATGAATATTAGTTAAAAAACTAAAATCAAAATCAACTCACTGTTGGATTCACAGCTTGGCAGACATCATCAGCTTTGGTTACCGCTCGAGCTCTTGTCACACGCACAATGGCATGTACCGCTGACTCTATCTGGCTCCAAAAGGACATCAGGTGGGCATAACTTGCAAACCTGTGTTTGAGACATATTAGGTTAGTGGTTCATCCTGCTGCTCCAAGAACAGCGTGAAATTTTATTTTTCTTCTACAACTGTGTTCACAGTTTGGCCTGTGGGTGGCACTATTAAACCATAATGTGAGGTTACTTTTATTTAGTTATTAAATCTGCAAATCAATGCTTTTTAAAATATATGTCATTCATGTTGGATTATAAAAGGACAAAAATACTGTCTATAAGACATTAAATGACTTTATAGGAGATCTTCAGCACCACTACAAAAGGCTAAGCAGCCCTAATCCAGCAGCTGAAATGTAAACAATCTTGAGGCAACCATTTCTACCAAACTGTAAACATTCCTCTGTTTAACAATGACAGTGAACAGAAAACAAATATATAAATAAAGCATGTTTACCTAAACCTGTCTCCCATATACAGGTAATGCTACGTTTTAGTATTCTATTTCTCTTCACTTACTGTAAAAAGCCACTGAGCTAAAGCTAACGGTTTCGCAAGGCTAATTTCTGTAAAAATAATAATAATAATAATAATACACTACTGACCTTCTGGCTTACCTTGTATAAAACCTGATGTCATCATCAGAAGAAGCAAACCGCTCCAAACCAAACTTGCAGCTGATTGCCATCTCCTCCATCTCCCTCCGGAGCTTTGAGAGCTCGGACCGGAGTTCTTCTGTCTCACCCAGGGCTAGATCCACTGCTGCTGGCTCAGTGGTGTAGCAGTAATCGTGGTCATGGCAGTCAACCTCCATCACTGGCTGTGTTTGGTCGCTCGGTCCGGTCCCAAACACTAGGACGAGTGGCAGGCAGAGAGTAGCTGTTCCACTCAAACAGGACCGGAACAGCCCCCTTCTTCAGAAGTCTGCGTCCGCCTGGTGTAGTGTGCTCGATCAGATCAGCAGGTGAAAAATGACGACTGCAGACTCTTGTATGAACTGTGATCTTGAAGCAGTCTCGTCGTATATTAATTACCCACTTCTTCTGTAACTCACCATCTTTCGGAAAGGTGTGAAAACTTAAAAAAGAGTTACACCTTGACGATGCTGTGCATTGTGGTACACAGCAGTGGTAGCTAGCTGTGCTGTCCTCTCTCCTTTGGAAGGAAAACTTAGTCCTCTTGGATGTCATCTTGTACACACACACGCGCGTGTATACAATTTAAAGTTAAACACAATGAAAAACAAGATAACTGAAGTAGTTGTAACAATTGCCAAACGCAAAGGAAGAACACAGGCTAGCTTCAGCAGGACCGGAAAAAGGTGTGCAATCTGAAATTCTTCCGGAAATACGTCACGCGGCTCGGTGCATAGAGCCCATTCGGGTGACGTTTGAGCTCATCGGCGCATCTCTATAGTGCGCACATAAACCCGTCGGCTTTCAAGTAGCCTACTGGACGAGACTTTAGTGATAATGCATCGAGTTAGTGACGTCAACTGTCTCTGGACTCGGACGGACTCGGGATATTTTTCGAGTCCGAAAGGCTTGAGTCCGAGTCAAGTCCGAGTAAAAATGCATCCGAGTCCGTGACAAGTCCGAGTCGCCTAAAAATTGTACTCGAGACCGGACTCGAGTCCGAGTGCGAGTCCGAGTACCCCAACTCTACTGAATAGGTCGCAGTGAAGTTCTCCACCTGTTGAGTGACAGGACAAGGCTAAATTCTAACGTGTTTTGATGTGTGTGTGTGTGTATATATAAACTTGGAACAGTCGTGGCTTGATAGTCGGACTTGTGACTCCAAAGTTCTGGATTTGAGTGTTAGCAGTACCACCAGGAAATGTAGGTGGAGGCAGGGCCGTACCCACCATTGAGGTCCCCGAGGTCCGGACCTCTGTATTTTTCCAACGAACGTTCTAATTTTTGCAATTATTTTCAGCGAAACGCACGGGGAATGTAGTTCCGCATAAGTGTGATTTCAGTTATTTCAAAGGTCTTACAACAGCAAAATAACCAAAACCCAAACCCATGATACTGGTCAAACAAATAAATATAGCAAACATGTTTTACAACAGAAATGTTCAGGGATGTAAACAAACTTTTTCAGTTCATGTTGTTATATTGGAACCTATAACAAATATGCATAGGATCGGCATATTTTAAACAGATTCTTAAATTTGTAATCCTTCAAATTTCGCTATTTAGATTTATGTACGTGATTAGGCTAATGTACTGTTTCGTATTTGTCAATGTGATGAGGCAAGTGACATTAACGAATCTGTTTTCATTATAAAGGATTAATAAAATGAATGCACATATTGTGAATTAATTTAATAAACTTTATATATATATACGTTATAATTATCCTGGTAGCCTTCATTACAATCACTTGTCTAAAATGATTAAACATGAATATCAGCTGACCCAGTATTTACATTCTTCACTTACACAGAAGACAATGAAAAAACACCACAAACACTATACATATATATATATATTTTGTCATAATACTATTACTGAATGAATATATTTTCGTAATATTCAACTGGTCTGTTTTATCAAGAGACATTTCAAGAGTGCTGATATTTCACTGTTTCACCAATAGATCTGTGATTTTTCACTTTTGTATCACTCTTGGTCAGTGTTTACATGTTTCTTACATGCTGTTACATCCATTCAAAATAATCCTTGAAATATTTCTTAATTAAGACCATTCCTGTTTGGGATGTTATTGTGTATTCTGAAAAATAAACAAACTATATCTTTTCTATTTCCAGTTTGTAGCGTGGATCATTTATTGCAACATTTAATCTGATTCTCATGTTTAAGAATCTGATTCTCATGTTTAAGAATCTGTTATCTTGAAAAATAATCTATGCTACTACCACCCACTGACTTGGTTTTAAGTCTATATTGTTATCCAATTTATGAGCCTTAAAACATCTTAAAATGCACACATGTAGGTCAGGAAAATCAAAATTTTCTCGGGGGAGCATGCCCCGTTTTGCCTCGGAAAGGATTCTTGCATAACTCTACATTTCTCAGTTCTGCACCAACAAAACCACTTACTGTACATGACTCAAGCCGCCCCCATATATGGAAGTTAAATATCAGATAGCACAGTCTAATTAAATTCCAAGTTTCTTTGGAAGTCATTTTCTGAGGGCAGAGGCAGGGCAGGGGATACCTTTAGTATAAAAACACCAGATACCTTGTTCTCCATATCATTTGCTAAAACAAAGGGTAAGTCACTTTTGCTTAACATTTTTATAATCATTTTCAGATATCCTTCCAGTTACATGTATTTTCTGAGACTTGTTTTAAACCAAACAAAACTGTGGTTCTGCTTTAGTACATTTTAGAAGAACGTTTGTGTAAACCTACTAAGGATGGCTGAGAGCAAAAGCAAGTGTTAGCTTATTTCGTTATTTCAGCAGATTTGAAAAATTAGCAGCCATCAATGTGATCTTTTCGGTCTTTAAAAATATGCAATGTTTTTTTTTTTTTACACCAGTGGCTGTGACCCAGTGGAGCCCGACATTTGTACAAGACCTCCTCCCTGCTGCCCAAAAGACAGCTCTTCTCTACAATCTCTCTTACCTGTGCCTGGCCAACTTCCCCCACCTGGAGAGGATCATCAGGAGTCGGGCTGTGGAAACCCAGCTTCTGTTTGGATCTTCTGATGCAACTATGTTGAAAGTACTGTTTCAGATTTTCTCTTGAATTTAGTATTTCCATGTCTGTCACCTAGAAAAAAAAGGTGAAATAACTATTAATAAATACATAATGTGAGCCATAAAAAATGTTCACATTTTTTAACTGACATTTTAGGTAAAATCTAAAAAATAAGAGTTTATTTTTTCACCACATCTTGGTTCGATATGTGTCTTGTAAATTTTAAATGCATTTCTTACATACCTTTAATGACTGAAAATTCATCTCTTTTAAAATGATTTGACTTAAAAAAAAACCTGTTTATTCTACTCTTTCCCCTTTCTAGCTTGTACTTATCTGAACAATGCCTGTTTTATGTTATTATGAGCACTTCCTAAGTCGTTTTGCCTCTTTAGGACAAATCGCTTGACGTATTCCCCTCTTGTAAGTCGCTTTGGATAAAAGCGTCTGCTAAATGAATAAATGTAAATGTAAATGTAAATGACTGCAGCAGCATTATAAGCAGGATTTACAGGACCAGCAATAAGAGTTCAGAATGTTTTGTCACTATTGTCACTGCTGTCTTTTTTTTCCAAGTCTTTACCTCACGTCTCTTCTCACAGTGTATTTTGACAAGTGAAAACTTGGTTCAGTCACTGTTTCCCATGTTGACAAAAGCTGTGGAGAAAAACAAGCCCGTTCTGGCAGTCAAGTTTCTAGCCAAAGCACAAGTCTGGATCAAAGAAATTATCACTGAAGTGGACAGGATAGTGGAAAAGTAAGAACATTTTCCTCATAATAACATGTTTCAAAATAATTTATTTATCCATATGAAACTTCTTTAATCACGTAAAAGTATCAACAAGCTAAACTTTTAAGCTAGTTAAACCAGCCCATTGCTATAAAATGTTAATTTCACGGCAACATTTCTTCAACATTGTGTAGGTATGATTTACACAACAAAGATGTGGCATTATCCACCAGTGATGTTATCAAGGAAAAAATTGAGACAGACAAAAAGATTACACAACAAGACCATGAGATGAAGGAGACTGAAAATATCCTGAATGATCTGAAATCAAAACTCCAAAAAGCCACAGAAGAGCTTGCTGAACTTGAGAGAAAGATAAACAGCAAAAGCCAAGAGATTCAAGATTTTGCCAAATCCATAACCAAAACAAGTAAAGGCCTCGGCATCTTTGCTGCAGTTGTTCCGTTTATCGGGCTACTTGTGAAGAGCATCTATGATGCTGTTCATGATCCTGAAAATGTTGCCCGTATGAAGGCTCTTGAAGCTGAATTGAATAACCTCATCGCTGATAAGACTGCTCTGAAACAAAACCAGTGGCAGCTCGAACTCCAGATCATTGATTGGCAGATGAAGTTTGCCAAAGCCAATTTTGACCGGAGTAAGTGTTTTCTTTTATGTTTAAAGCATGAGAAGTCTAGTTTAAGACAGAGCAAATATATGTCTTGTTAAAGCTTGTTTCTTATTTCATCTTTGCAGATTCTATACCAGATCCCATCCATTTAAATGAGGTTCAGAGTAGCTTGTCAAAAATTCAGGCAATTCTGATTCAGCTGAAAAACTTCTGGGAGAATGTTGCTCAAATGTTGAAGTACCTGGAACAAAAGACCTTTGTTGGAGAAGATCTTATTGAAGACCTTGTTGAACTGAAAGATGAATTTCTAGAATCAATCAAAGCAGCCGAAGAGGTATCAATCATGTTCACATGATTACAAAAACCATTCCCAATAAGGTTTTATTTTTTCTCTTTATTTATACTTCAAGGAAGGCTTGAGTGTTCCCTTCTAAATGATAGCCTCATTTTTTCCAAACCATTACTAATGTTTCATGCAAAAGCCTAATATTATTTTGGAAATATTTTAATTTCATAGGCTTGGAGCAGTTTTGGTGCAGGCTGTAAAAAAGCATCTGTCATCTTCAAGATCCAAGCCAAAGATGCCTATAAGTTTCTGGAGGTCAGCCCTTCCTCTCTCTCCAAGGAGCAGTGGCAAACAGAGTATGAAAGTGTGAAGGAACAACTGAAGAAAATAGACCCAGTGAATACACCTGCCATTTCTGAGTGATCTACATGCACAAGTACATTGTCCCATTTGTTTTCTGTCTCATGATGCTGGTAACCTGGAATGATGTCTTTTTAAATGCTGTGCTTGTATGCTGCAGAGTTTTGCAATAATTTCTACTTGACACCTAAAACATTCTTCACATATCCTCTGCTCTGCATGAATCATTGTTTTATAAACCCGTCTTAAAACAGATATATAACTGGTTGAATGGTTCTTTAAATAAAGTTTGACATAATAACATAATTACTGACTTTAGTCATTGTTTTGAATAATCTCACGTCTGATTTTTTTTCTGTGTTGAGTCATCGCAAATTACTTTTTATGTCACTGGATACACAAAAATTATCACATACATTTAAGGTTACGAAATATTTTTTTTGCTTTGTTTTAATAATAAGAATAGAAAAGCTGTGTAATTGTGTAACTATTTTACAGTGTTCATGTTACAGAGTAATTACTTAAGTATTTAGTAATAGACAATGTAATAACATACAACAACATGTATACATGATATGTAACTAAGGTATGGAACAGTGTATACTAACCAACTGTAATTTGTTCACGTAATGTGCAGCTATAAAATTCTGTAAGGTAATGTGGTCGCTACCAAAGAATTACTGTCACTACAGAAACATGAGATGTTTTGTCAAAAATAATGTTGTTATGATAGTGTTTGGTTCAGTGTATATTCAAAATAATGAATCCTTAACTTTAAGATCAGTATGACCAACTTTTTGCCTTTTACAAAGAAACACTAAATTATACTTGAAATATTGTTAAAATTGTAATTGTTATTGATTTACCTCAGAAAACCTTTTAAATAAATTATCAAAAAATAAATAACTAGGTAGATGTAAGCTAAATTTTAACCTTTCTTATTAAATTATATATTACTGTTTCAAATTTGTGACAAATTTAGGGAGAGGACAAATATTCCAAAACTTGAAAATACAGTATGAGAATTAACTGCACAATTACTATAAATGTGTACCTTGGATATTAAACAATTTTCATACATACTAAATTACTAAAAAAAAAACATTGTGTCACATTATGCTGTTTAGGAAGCACAGGTGCATGGGATTATAATCAAACTAAACAGGAACTAGGCCATAAGGATACACAGGAACAGAAAAAGGGGCAGAAATACAACAAAACAGGTATGACACCCTGACAAAACGAGTGGTTGACCGTATCAAAGTCCGCAGTCAAATCCAAAAGGACTAAAACAGCAGAATTACCATTGTCCACAGCTAGAAGAAGATCATCAAAAACTCTTAAAGAGCAGTTTCCGTAATGTGTCAGGACTTAAAACCAGACTGAAAGGTTGATTGAAAACAACTCTCTCCAAGACTTTCGAAAGAAAGGTGAGTTTAGATATAGGTCTAAAATTAGACAATCCAAATTAATGAATACGAATTTTTCTTTTTTAGAAGCGGATGCACAATGGCATGTTTAAAAACAGCTGGTACACACCCTGAGCTGAGAGATGTATTAGCCAAAGACACAACGCTTGGCTGATGAGGAGGATCAGGAGCAACAAAGGACCAAGGTGGGGCTGGAGGGATGGAGGAGCCTGAAGGATGAGGCGAAGCAGGAGGAGTGGAGTCCAGAGGCGTAGATTGGTCGACGACAGACCAAGGTGGAGTTGGAGGAACGAGGAAGCCCAGTGGAGCCGGATTTTTTTTTCCCTCCAGCTTAATCCGGTGGTGTCTGGGAGGTCGACCAGGAGGTAGTAAATCACTCCAATTCAGAACAGTGAGTTCAGCGCAGCATCGTTAAACGCCATTAAAATGGCGGGCTGGCTGAACTCAACTGCGTACTTCAACAGAGAAAGGTCTTTGCAGGTGAGGGGGTGAACTTTGCGGCGAGGGGATCCATGGGGCACAATACGGAAACCAAAAACTTGTGGAAAAATGAGAAACGAAAACGGAGGGTAGACATGAAGTTAACTGTTTCGGTCGGGTTTTCTGTCATGTTATGCTGTTTAGGAAGCAAAAGGCACAAATACATGTAAACAGTGTTTAATTCACGGAACACAGGAGTAAATTCACAATAGGCACAGGAACAAATAAGCACATAACTGGTACACTCGACAGAGACAAAATGCAAGGACAGGAACTTCAATGCACAGGGTAATTGGGAAACAGGTGCATGGGATTATAATCAAACTAAACAAGAACAGGAACTAGACCATATAAGGATACACAGGAACAAAAACGGGTGGAAATATAAAAAACAGGTCCAATACCCTGTTTTGAGATGTTTCCAACTCTGACTTTACCCAAATTCTGTAGAATAGCCCATATACATATTTTAACTTTAAATACACATAAGACATTTCCAGTTACATTGGAATTACAGAATATTAACCAGTGATGAGCTTCATAAAATAGGGTATGAACTCACTAGTACAGAGATGAATTGATGTGATTAACACTACAACACGTTTTATGTCAGTTGTAACATTATGGATCTAATTTTAGGGAAAAAGTAATTCAATTATTGTAAATAATAAGGCACAAGTGTATTTGTACTTGATTGGTAGGAGCTTGCCTTTAGCTTTCTCTTCAGTTAGCACTGACTTGATTTATTGACTCTGCACAATGCTTAGAGTAGTTTAAAAAGCTTCTTGTTAAAATGTTAAAAGTTAAAAGGTGGGAGGATCTTTAAAGTTTTTGGACCTGCACTAACAGTGATGTACCACATAAATAACCAAGTTTCCATCCAGTTTTTTGCGATGTTTTGTTTTCGACAAGTATCGTAAAAACACTTTGCTAAATTTGTTGTGTGCATGATGACGCTATACCTAATGAACCAAACTGTCGTGTAAGTTTTGGTGTATTGCAAAAAAAAAATTGCCCCTGAGCTGTTTCCATTCATAATTTCACCTATTGCGCAAATTACATTCTTTATCCATTTGAAACTAAACTTTATTGTACGGACTATTATTTAATTGTATAGGCTTCCCCTTTAAAAAAAATTCCTGTAGAATTTACAGTAACTTACTGGCAGCAGTTTGCCAGTAACTTACTGTTAATTAAACGTACATCAAAAATACTGTATTAATATTAACAGTACCATTCATCTTACTGTAAATGTTTTTTTTTACTGTAAAACACTAATTTTACTGTCTTTTCTCCAATAATGTATTTCATTACAATTATTATTTTTTGTACTTGTATTTCATTGCCCATTTGTCTATTTACTGTAAAGCTGCACTCTAAATTACTGTATTGCCTCAGTTATTAATAAAAATAAGCAATGACAATGGTGTAATGTTTTTAATTGTTCAACTGTAAAAAAATAAAATAACCTTTCAATATTCCTGCAGACTGAACTTTCAGTTTTCTTCACAAACTCAACCCTGCAGTAACATTTATACATACGTTTCAGCATTTTAAATTAATTAATGAACAAATTCCGTCCTATGAACAATTTTAAAACTTCAAATTCAGAAAATTCTTCTGAATAGAATATGTTTGCTCATAGTAGCAACTGTTCAAACCTGTAGAAACATTTATACACAAGTTTCACATTACAGCATTTTAAACCAATTTATGAACAAATTCAGTCATAAGAATTGAGGGTTCAGGCCAGGGGGTTCAGGCACATGGGGGTTCAGGCACATGAGGGTTCAGGCCAGAGTTCTTTCTTTGTACCATCTTCCCACTTCTTTTGCTGACTTGGAACTTTGAGGAGCACTTGCTGTTGTCTGGGTTTATCCTCACAATGAACCTTCACATTAAAGAAATAAGTAATTAGATCATTTGATGTGTTAAGACAAAATAATTAAAAAGTAATAATTTGCTCACTCTCAAGAATATTCTCCCTCGAATTGAAATTTTTGTCTATCCATTCAACCAAAGTCTTTAGTGTCAAGTGCATAAATGTAACTCATATGATTTGAGAGGTTTAAGACAGCTAATTGGTTCTTAAGCACATTTGAGATTCTGTTTACCATAATTGATGTGCAATGTATTTGGATGACCAATGTTTGTATCTGAATAAAAGTCTAAAATGAATCTTATGGATTACTTCTATGTCTTTACTCACTTTCTGAACTGGAATATTTTGGTTGAGTGGACTAGCAGAGGACTAACAAAAATGGTAAGAGATTAAAAGTAACTTAATTTGTGATGAACAAAAGTCTTTTGTGTTTTGTGTTTGGAACAACATATGGATGAGCAAATGGCAATTTTAACTTTTGGATGAACTTCTTTAACTGTATTAATAAATGAAAATTTAAACATCTTAAAAGGTATTGATATAAAAATTTTTTTTGACATTTTAACAAAGGTTAGCAACTGTTCAAACCTGTAGTAATATTTATACACAAGAGATTCATTTTACAGCATTTTAAAACAAATAAATGTACAAACTCAGTCATAAGAACAATCTTTAAAACTTGCAAATTCAAAAAAAAAAAAAAAACACTTGCCTGAATAGAATGTATTTTCTCTTTGTAGCTTAATAGTTCTGCCAGCTGAAATCCAAAAACTCCTTAATGAAGGAGGACACATGAGGGTTCAGGCCTGAGTTCTTTCTTTGTACCATCTTCCCACTTCTTTTGCTGACTTGGAACTTTGAGGAGCACTTGCTGTTGTCTGGGTTTATCCTTACAATGAACCTTCACATTAAAGAAATAATTAATTAGATCATTTGATTTGTTGTTAACAAGAAGAAGAAAAAAAAAAGTAATTATTTTCTCTTTTTTTTTTATCTATCCATTCGAACCAAAGTCTTAAGTGTTAGGAGCATAAAAGTTGCTATTGATGATATTGATGATAAATGATATTGTCGATTTAGACGTTCTATCCATGAGTGCATCTAATTCACATTTTCTGGATGAAGAGTTGGTGGAACCTGCCATGCTGCCTGGCCCCCCACAGGATGTTCTCTCCAGCCTGTCTAATGCTGGTGGTTCAAGCGGTGGGTCTGTACATTCATCTGGTGCGGGCCAATCTTCTACTGATGACATTCTTTCGATTCTGCAGATGGTGGTGGCTCGTTTGGGTCTTGATAACTCTGTTCAACCTGCTCAAAATAAATGTGACCCTGGACCACAAAACCAGTCTTAAGTCGCTGGGGTTTATTTGTAGCAGTAGCCAAAAATACATTATATGGGTCAAAAGTATTGATTTTTCTTTTTATGGTAAAAATTATTAGGAAATTAAGAAAAGATCATGTTCTATAAAGATATTTTGTAAAATTTCTACGGTAAATGTATGAAAACTTAATTTTTTAATAGTCATATACATTGTTAAGAACATTACTTGAAGAACTTTAAAGGCAATTTTCTCAATATTTTGATTTTTTTTGCACCCTCAGATTCCTGATTTTTAAAAAGTTGTATCTCGGCCAAATATTGTCCTATCCTAAAAAAAAAAAAAATCAGCGGAAAGCTTATTTATTCAGCTTTCATATTATGTAATCTCAATTTTGAAAAAATGACCCTTATGACTGGTTTTGTGATCCTGGGTCACAAATGTTAAAAGTCATTTTAACTAGAATACATTGTATGTTTCAACCCTGTCTGTGAAAACATATAGGCAGTCTTGGAAGATTACTTTCATGTTGATATAAAGTGGTTGCATATTGTTGAAACTCATTGTGGTAGTGATATTTTTGTAGGACTGTAGACTGGAACAGTGTCAAGTGTGTGACAATTTTAAAGCTGAGACTGTTTCACAACCAGAAGTTATCTGTTCTGTCTTGCTCCTGAACAGCATACAACAGGGATAAACTTCTGTACATTTTTCATTCTGTACATTAAGACGTCTCTTCCAGTTGAATTGGCACAGACCAAGAACCAGTGACCATTGAAGGATTACAAATTTAAGAATCTGTTTAAAATATGCTGAAATAACACCATCCAGGTATTATTACTCTGATTCATGTCAATTCTAGCCTGATTCTGGTTTTATTTTTAATTTCCAATCCAACTGGCTCCTCATCGGCACAGGTGTGTTTAGTGTTTAGAAGTGGCTGCTGGAGTTATATATTTATACAACACTGCTCAGAGTGTATTTGGTCCCACTCTAAATAGTGTTAAAGTAACACTGATGCAGAGTTAATTGAGCATTAGCGATGAACACCTGCTGTTATTGAGAGATTTAATGTATTTTATTTCAGCTGATTTAATCTAAGGCTGAAGGTGTAGTTCTTGGCTGCGTTCGAAACCGCATACTTCCATACTATATAGTAGGCAAAAAGCAGTAGGCGAGCAAAAAAGTATGTTTAAATCTTTAGTATTCATAAAAGAGTAGGCGAAAATTGGTATACGTATACTTAATTTGCGTTCAAATATGCGTACTTACCTACTATATAGTAGGAAAAAAGAGTACGTGAAGAAAGAAGTACGTTCGAAACCTCAGTATTCATAAAAGAGTAGGCGAGAAATCCCCGGATGTCCTACTGCTTTAGACCAGATTCTGGAGTGTGCATCCGATGGACACTTTTCTATCCCAGAAGCCCACGGGAGATCAATACGTCATAAAGAAGAAGAGGAAGAGGATTCGTCATAATCAAACATTTCAAATTAAAAAATGGACGCGGGTGTTTTCAAATGTGAGTATTAGAAACCAATAACACCGTTCCTTCTGTTTGTTGAGATTCTGTAAACTTCAATTGTTGCAGGTGTAAAGACGCTACATAGCGTAGTAACGTTATATTTCTGATTTGTTTTATGTATAGCTAACAGGGAAGCTCTAGTAAGCACACGTACGTCTCTAAGGTGAATATACATGTATGATACACCATATATATCTTAAAGACGATTACCAAATGTATACTTAACATCTGACAGTAAAATCTTAGATAAGTTTTGCAGATGAGCACATGTGAGTGATGTATGTGTGCTATTATGCAGTTAGCATCACTGCTTACATTAGATGTTACTGTAAGTCATGTAAATACATTTACATAAAGAAATTAGATAACATAAATTAGATTACATAAAGAATGTTTTATTTGTCCATTAGTACTGTTGATAAATTGAGGAACATTTGTGTTGGATAAAAAGCAACTTACCACATCAGTAACTAACTCAACATGTGAATGTAGTATTGAGAACATACATCACTAAGGGAATATTTTTGAATGTTACAGGGACAGATGAGCAGACGCATGTGCTTATCCGGTGGAGAGCAGCTAATGAAGCCCTCTTCACCGGAAAGCGAAATGCTGCCATCAAAGGCTTTGAGTAAGTATACAACAGAAATGAATAAAACATCTTTTTAAAATTTAAGCTGTAGTTTATGTTAATTATTGTAATTTCAAATAGTTATTACAGCACTTTTCTGATTCTTGATTTTGTGCCTTTGCTGCAGAGCTTTTGTGGTGGAGCAGGGCCTGCAAGGCAAGGTCACGGCTTCATTCATTAAAAAAAAATGGGAAAACTTGAAACAAAAATATAAAGTAAGATCATATTGGTATCTCTAATACAGAAATCAAATTGCACTGTGTTAAACTGACTGTTTTTGTATTATGTTTGTGCAATTTTGTAGGAACTGAAATGTCCAGCAACCAGCGTGAGCACTGAGGATGGAGAGCCCACAGCAGCATCATGGAAGTGGTATAGTGCCATGGATGAGGCAATTGGGAGCAGACCCTCCATCACACCACCTGCTCTCGTTGCCTCATCTGGGCCAGATGTTGCTGTGGCCTCTTCATCCTCAGTGATGGCAGCACCTGTGAGCAAAAAAAGAAAAGGGGATCTCACCGATCTGATGAGGGAGATGGAGGAACGGGAAGCGGAGAGAGAGCGGGAAGCATCGGAGAGGGAGGAAAGAAGATGGCGAGAAATGGAGGAGAAGGAAGACCGGAGGGAATGAGAGAGACAGGAGAGAGGAGAGATGAGAAAGAGAAGCAAGAGAAAGAGAAGAGCGATGGCGGCAGGAAACAAGTGAGAGAGAGGAAAGGAGAGACAGGGAGGCAAAGGAAAGGGAGGAAAGATTCCTTCGCCTCCTTGAGGCTCTCACAAAAAATGAATTAAATAAATTGTAAAATAAAAGCATGTTCTGATCATTTACATATTTGGTTTACATAAAGAACAAACATTTTAAAATAGATTTTATCTATCTATCTATCGATATGCATAGAGTACTGTGCAAAAATCATTTGCCACTACTTGCTTTGTTGTTTTAGCAATGCTTTAATGACCATCCATATTTATTTTCTAGTCTCTTTTATTAAGATAAAAAGATTCAGATTTTTAAAAATGGTTTTATGTATCTCCTTTATTTTCTATAAAGGAGATACATAAAACCATTTTTAAAAATCTGATCAAAATGGCTTCTATAGGGAAAAATATATATATATTTTGTGTAATCATCTGGACGCCTTGCAGTTTTTCAAATAAACTCTCAAGAAGTTCCGTCTGTTGCTCAAAATAAAGGAGGTCACACCAAATACATGCCACTTTAGCCTATAGAATATGTTTTTTATTTATTTATTTTTTGCAGATTTTTAACATGGCATACAAATTTCATGTGTATATATATATATATATATGTATATATATATAAAATGGCATTGCTAAAACAACATCAAATGGTGGCCTAAGACTTTTGCCCGATATGATGCATATAAAACAATTTCTAGACATTCACAGTACATTGTGGACTTATAGACATTTGGTGATGCATTCAGAAGATAACATTCGTAAATTATTAAAATATAAAGTGATGAATATTTTGTGCATATGTGTGGTGTAATGTACCACACACACACTTTAAAAGGATAGTTTTATTATTGTGTATCTGACTTCTAAATGCATATAGAGAACATAAAGGGATATCATGGTGGCCACTGCTCTGTTGGGTTTAGTTCCAACACACCTGTTTGTAATTTTCAAAGCAGCTGTTATTAATTGATTTGATTAGATTGTTCAGGTGTGTTTAATTAGGGTAGGAAAAACTGTGCAGAACAACGAACTTGAGACTGCTTGCGCAAACTGCCTTACGTTTTGCATTAACTACACAATAGTAACAAAGTGATTAAAGTTTACCAAACTATATAAATTCAATCAGTATTTACTTCATGTTGTTTGATCCCTGTGTTTTTTCCCCTTTACACAAGAGCTGAGTATCAGTCAGTGGACTTTCAGAAGCTTCAAAAGCATCATCAAATAATGTCATGAAGCTCCTGAAAATCAGGCTACATTGACTGATATTGTATTAACAGAATAATAAAAAAGAGGAATTGAACAACATGAAGGCAGGTAAATAATGACAGAATTTATGTTTAGGTGAACTAACCTTTAAAGCCCCCAAATGAAAACTGTATGACATGCATGTATGCATTTATATTATAGTAACAGCTTTAGAAAACAGTAAGAAAACAAAAGCTTTATAGAGAGTGTCCGAGACGCTTTTAAAAAAGGTTTTACTAAAATCATTTTGATTTCTGTATTTGACAGATGCTTTTATCCGAACTGACTTACAGTGTTCTTATTACAGGGACCCCAGTGCTTCTGGAGCAAGGACACACTGGTGGTGGTGGCGGCTGCAGAGATGGAACCAGCAACCTTCTGCTTACCAGTTCAGCAGTTTAGCTAACTACACCACAAAAGTAATAAGGCTACACCAGAAATGAGCATATCATTGTAAACATTTGAAATTAAATTAGACAAGACCTGAAATGCTGACAATACTCATTTTAAATGTTTTAATTGGTTCAAATGTTTTAGAGGTAGTCATGCTTATGGAGAGCAGCCACACAAACGTTTGGGGCAGACACAGCTGCAGCCAGGTTGTCCCGCACATGATCTCCCACTCTTGCCTGAGGGTTGTGGGGTTCAGGGGGGTCGTCATCATGGTCTTCCTCATCCTCTGCCTCAACGATGTCCCCATTGAGAAGAGCCAGATTATGAAGCACAGCGCAGCACGCAACAACCTCAGGCACAAAGGCAGGGCTGATCTCTAAGGCCTTGAAGAAGATAGAGCGCCAGCGCGTCTTCATCATCCCGAAAGCTCTCTCAATGATGTTACGGGCACGGGAGTGTTTGCTGTTGAAACGAGCCTGCACAGGGTTCTGTACAGGCTCTCTGTATGGGGTGATGAGGCAGATGGGTGCACTCAGACAAGGATAGCCACCATCCCCAAGGATGCACTTTCCTGGTGGTGGGTACAGGCTGCCCAAGTACACGGGGCTGTTCCTCAGCACCCTGGCATCATGCACAGACCCAGGATATCCCACAAAGATGTCAAGGAATTTCCCCCGGGGATCAGTGATGGCCTGGAGTTGGATGGAGTGAAACAACTTCCTATTGTAGTAACAGTGGGAGTTATTTGCTGGAGGTTTCATGCGGATATGACAGCGGTCAATTGCACCAACTGCCCTGCTGAAAGCTGGTGAACCAGACAGCTGTGCAAATCCTGCTCCCACTGCCTCCAGGTCATCACCGGTTGGAAAGCAAATCACCTTCCTTAAAATTCCCAGGACTGCTTTGCTCACTCTGTGCACAATGTCATGCACAGAGGTCTTGGGGATATCGAAGATCTGTGACACTACGCACGTCCTGATTTTGCTGAGTTAGATGTGTTCCTGGGTCAACATATTTTGTTGACCCTGGAACAACATTTTAATCCAAAAATTTAATCTTGACCACTACCCTACACCTAAACCTAACCTTACTCATGAGTAATCCCTAAAATCAGAGAAAATGATAGATGAATGACACTGATGTACAAGCACCAAACACTGATTGTAAGCATAAACTTCACAAAACTATAAACTGTTTTTTTCAAATCTGATTGGTTAATCAACATGTTGTTCCAGGGTCAACAAAGATGCTGATCCAGGAACATGTTGTACTTGGTAAAATCAGGTTCTGCGTGACACTACCCTGTAGGATGATGCATGGGCAAGCCAGTAAAGGAACACCAGCACCTCGATGTCCCTTTCCCACCCATGGTCAGATTCCAGTCTGAGTGCACCAATGAGGGACCTGATAGACGGCAAAGACAGGCGAAGGTGGGCACGGTGGTCAGCTGCTTCATCCAAATAAAGCCGCAGAATCGGCACAGCTGCATTAAGATGGCAGTAGGATGTGGGGTTCACCGCCTGTAAATATGTGATAGATAGCACAATACATTTAAATAAAGCATTGTTTTATATGTTGTGGACTTGTATTAATTTATTTTGATGGTTATTTTTATTTTGTCATTGTGGTCAGTAAACAGAATATACTTTAATTCATGCATTAACATGAAAATTAACTGTAAATGCATGTATTCACATTGGTTGATTTTGTCTAGTTCATGCATAGTTAGGTCATATAACAATACAATTAAGTTACTTTTTTCTTTGTTTTACTAAAATATATAATTTTCAGTGACAAATTATGCAATATAATTTACTATTGGTCAGCATTTATCAACATTATTACATAATTGTAGGAGTGAGCTAGCAATGCAATTAATTTAATCTGAATTTTTAAGTTGTGATACTTACATTTTTCGATTGTAGAATTAACAGTCTTCTCCAAAGGTGAGATCTTCGAGCAGCTGCCCGACGTCTCCTTTTGGATAACATTGCACAGATTTTTCTTGCAAACATTCTTGTATACAAAGTGGTATGTTCCACTGATGAAATCAGGTGTTAGCGCACCTGTCAGTCATACCTTTTAAGTTGTTGCACTTGGTATAACGTCATAGGTCACATGGTAACGCCAACGCAGATTCATCAACTTTAGATTCATTCATGTAAGTGAGTAAACTGTACAGTAGGTGGCGGTAATACTCTGTAGGAGTGAAAGGCAATTGAAGAAGAAGAAGGTAACGTCAACATGGCAGCTGATGTTCGGATCGCATTCATACTCAACGAGATTTGGCTGTAGAGTACGTACTCTTTTAGCGCTCGTTAAGTAAGTCCTTATTGAAATTAAGTACCTACTTATTGAGTATGCGGTTTCGAACGCAGCCAGTGTGTTTGTTTTTTCTTCAGTGATTCTGCTTGTTAACAGCAGGTGTTCATCACTAATGCTCAATCAGCAATTAATTAATGACTTAACTGTCTAATTCACTTTAACTCAGTGTCAGTGTTACTTTAACACTATTTGGAGTGAGACCAAATACACTCTAAAGCAGTGTTTTAAGACTGGGGATTTTACTGTGTATATATTTGTAGAAGTCATGGAATATCAGGAATTTTTTTAGTCGCTGTAAATTTTAGTTTTCATTTTTAAAAATTACATTTTTCTATACTGTAATTTTTTTTTGTATTGCTGTCTGAATGTTAAAAGTAGACAACAGAGAAGTAAAAGCTAAATGTGAAGAAATAAAAGACTGAACAGTCAGCTTGATGACAAACAGAAAATCCTTCAGTGTTTAACCACTGAAAGCATAAAAAACTAATTAATTTCTCTAGAAATAGTATAGAAAAATATTGAAGTGCATTTAATGGGTAAAAGTAAAACAAAAGTAAAAAGTAGTGTGTATGTGTTTAACTTGGTTTTGTATTATAATAAACTTTGCAAATGGATTGATTTAAAATATCTGTGGCTGGTTTTCAGCAGTTAGATTTCAGCTTTTTAGTCTCTATTAAATTTTCTTTTAAGAATTGTGTTATTAAATTGTAATTTGGTAATTGATAAACTTTATTCTTTCTGTAGTTAGGTGATTTGCAATTAAGAATTAGGTAACCTTTTAATCTCTTTTCTTTAGGCTGGGCTTCAAGAAGCAGATATGTTGAGGAGGGTACAAACTGATCCACCTTCTGAAAATGTCATAAGAAGCTATGAATTTTTGGTATTGGCACATCATGTCACTTTAATCACTGAAAATCCCCAGCCTTGTGTTACACTTAGTTCCTCAGACAAAACGCAGGACACATGACTTGTTCTTGGTTTACAGCATTGCACTATTGTGTGTAGTGTGCAACACTACATTCTATGCAACATTCTCGTCAACACTGAGAACCTGCAGCTAAAGTTAATAAGACTTTAGCCGTGCCTTGCACATCTCAGCAGCAGGTGAGTTGGCTTTTAAACACAACTGACTAATGATTTATTACAGTACAGTAATGATGTTTGACTAAACACTGGAAATGTGTGTTGTTTTTTTACTGAAATTGAAGGACGTGGTTTGTCCTTACCAGCTGCCCTAAGGTCAGGGAGAAGAGCCATTCACAGGATGCTGAACTTGATCAAGACAGCAATAGAAGGGGATTTGGGTGGCAAACATCAGTCCAGAGGTGAGAAATAACATTGCTTGAAAAACATATAAAGCTCTGATACAAGCAAGGACAAACATGACTAATCTGCTGTCTTCTGAAAACGTTTACAGAAATTTACAACCTTCTTGAGAAACTCAAGACTGGGTCATGGCCACCACCACCTTCGAAGATACTTTTATTACTTGTCTAGAGGGGACCTCAGCATTGTATGATGGGGGAAAGAAACTGCAAAAAGTAAGCATAAGAAAGAGGGATGGTTTTAGTCAATTCAGACCATTTAAGTCCAAAACAGCACCTTATTTTCATGTTAAATCCAGTAAGATTACAAATCAAAAAATGCATATCTTTCTGACACAAAGTAATAAAGCTAATAGTAGTCAGTGGTTATAATTTTCTTAAAGGGTCATGAAATCCCTCTGTTTCAGCACTGTTTAGTTCTCACCACAGTTTTAAAAAATGCTACAAAAGTGGGCGTGGTGCACTGTGGAGCGGAGGGGGAAGAGGGGAGAGAGTCAACTTCAGGTTCAGACAGTTTCATTTCGCACCCATTGAGTTAACAACACAAGTAAATGCACAGCCATTTGCACTTTGCATCAAAAACATATATCAGTGGTTCTCAACCCGCGGCCCGTCGCAAATCCAAATGTGACACATTACAAAATAACTTTCAGTTTTACAATCCATTTTTGTTTTTACATAAACTGTAATGTTTTTATGTGAAAAAAAAAATTAGTTTTTCATATATTATTTTCAGACACAAGCAGACCTATGTATTCACGTATACATTTACAAGTGCACGGTTTGGCAAAATTCAGTTCAAATAGTCATCATCGGCAGCCATTAGTTCGGTAAAATTAAGCATCAGAATGAACAAATTTGTTATTAAGGGAGAAAAACGAAATGTGGAAAATGCCAACAAAGGAATACATACAAACAAGAAAAAACGCAGTATCAACAGTGAAGATATGAGAGTGCTGTCTGTCAACTTTCAGTTTGCCCCGCCACTCACTTAAAAGATTGATTGATAGATGTTCAGGCAAAAGAAACACCCATACTACACAGCAGTCATCCTCAGATTAAGTTTGAAAGTGCTTTCCATATTTGGATCTACATAGACTACATTTGTGAACGCACGTTTTCTGCAATGTCGCGCATGAAGTCACGCTTCTTATGCGTGTCTTACAGACAGCATTTACAATCGCAACTTCATTGTGCTGTTACTCCTTTCAAGGCTAATTTCACAAAATTGGTCAGCTCCCGACAGTATCAGGTGTCTAATTAATAGTGAGTAGAATTATTTCTTTACAGTGGTGTAGTGCAGGCGTATAGCCTACACACTACAGCCTACACACTACATATACCCAAATCTAAATCCCTTTGATGCGCATCATTCAGTAGTGTCCCGCATTAGCCAAAACTGTGGCACCAGCTTCCTTAGAAATATGTTTGATTGTGCCTGATGCGCCCGCGCCCACTCCGTCACCTCCTCTACCCCAAATGCTGTCTGTTCCTACGCAGCAGCATGTCAGGGGAGGCACGCAGACTGGTATAATAATAATTATTATTAATTACTAATTTGAGTCAGTAAACATTAAATTGAAAACAATAACTTAAAATGAAAAGAAGCAGTTTTTTAAACCAGCGAATAATTTATTCCGGGGCAATCGTTTAGATATCATAATATTTATAGTATTATAAATCTGGTTAATTTGTATTAGTGACGTAATATGTAAATGATATGGGGCCCGTGAGACTTGCACTTGGACCATAGTGCGGCCCAGTGGGGAAAAAAGGTTGAGAACCACTGATACATATGAACGCACTGTTGCACCTCTAACTTTCAAGGTTTATTTTGTGCCATTTATAATCCTTTTGATGGGTTGCGTCAAGGAGTTGTAAAAACCGCTATTACACTTACTAATGTTATGAATGCATTGTGTTTGTGCTGAACTCTTCCAAAGCAAACAAAAACACACTTATTCGACTCATGAATGTTTTTCTCAGTTACTATGTGATGTTTTATTAACAAATTTCAGAAGAACCTCGCACAGATTAACACAGCCAATTCACCATCAGCAATCACACTCCCTATCCGAGCACCACAAGAGAGAATCCCTATAAATAGCCAAGCAGTCCTAGCTTCATTATCTCTAGTCTTTTCAGCATCCCTCCACCACCCGGTGTCCTCACCTTCAGCCCATTGGGGGAGCGCTTATTAGGTTCAGGCCAAATGCCGAGCTCGGACCCCTCTCCCCGAGCAGGGGGAGTGCCCCGGGCTTGGGGATGACTACCAAATACCATAACTATGCCAAATACGCATAACTTTTACTCAGTTTATTGTCTGTGGGTGCGAACTCGTGAAACGCAATCTGTCAGCCTGGAGCATCTGTCATAGCAAATTAACACGTTGTTGTGAATAATTACGCAAAGCGTCTTCTCATGAATAATTATGAGACACCAACACTTAAGAACTATATAATACGTTGCCACGTCACAAACTGCGACGTCAGCACAATGTAGATCTTAAACCCAGAAAATGAAAAGCTCAAAATTAACCAGTTTTCTCCAACAATTAAAATTAACGGATGCTAACATTGTCATCTATGATGTACAACACAAACACCTCTGCTAAAATCTCAGAAAAAGTAGTCTGGGGTTTCATGAACCTTTAAAACTGTTGTGCTGTCAGTATAATGTTCAACTGCAGGATTGAGTGGACCTTTAAAACCTCTTCATGATCTCTTGCTAAACCCTTGCTTTCCTTCACAGAGTGCAGGAACAGAAACCCATTAGGTTTAAGGCTTTGCGGGGAGACCAGGAAAGAGCTCCTCCACTGCCTTGACCAGTCCCCACAAATCATCCATCATCCTACACTGAAGAAAAAAAATCCCCTCTCCTCAGCATTATTACAACAAATAATAATGTTATAATTACAGTAATAAAAAAGTATGTAGTAATAAAAACGTATGGTTATTTTTTTAAATTTCCTGGAAGACCTTGAAAATAGCCATATTTATGATAAGATACTTGAAAAATACTTCAATTTTATATATACTGCTTTTTAAAAATGTGTTTTTCATTTTTTCAATAAAAATCTTTTCACACAAAATTAACAATGAAGCGCATCTATCAATACACCTAACTTTCAGGAGTGCACGAGATCTTGTGATATTAAATGTGGCTCACGATGACATAAAAAGTGGTCTCGCGATAGTTTAAGGTTGAATTTGTGGTAAAAACCTTTGAACAGTGTGTGTTATCTTACGAGATTTGTAATGTAAATCATTTATAAACCAAATATTAAAATGAAATGGATTTGAATGTTGATTCAGGCTGTAAAGGCCATTGGCGCCCTCTGCAGACATTTGTTTATAATACATAATGTACTTAAAATGGTTGTTCACGTTATGTGTGTGCATATTACATTATAGATTTTAACAGTGTTCAATAAAACCATACAATTACTTGATTTTGATAAATAATATAATAATCATTAGTTATGGCCCTAGATTAGTTTAGCTTTTTATGATTAAAAGACGAGTATTTTGTCTTTGAAATGGTCTTAAATAGTATTTTCTCATTCTAGTTAACCACGGATCTATATTTTGTCTTATCTCGTGAGCCAAGTGTATTGTCACTCCCCTAGTGTTTTTGGGTGTGATATAACTCATAATTTTCCAATTGTATGATATAGCTTTTATTCTTTAAGGCAATCACATATTCCAGGAAAAAAAAAAGTTTAAATAAGGAAAAAGGTAACTTTGCCATAGTATCCTTTCAAATGTTGAAGTTGCCACAGTCATTGCACGCTTTGTATGTGCAGCACTTTATTTGTACCATTTTGTTTAGTTAATTTATTAGAATTTGAAAGATAAAACAATATTATTTTATAAGAGAGATCTCTGATTTTAGTCCTTGAAAACAAAAAAGTAGTGCTTAAAATCCTTGAAAGTCCTGGAATTCACTTTGCAGCATCTGTATGAATGATAGAGAGACAGATAGATAGATGCGTGTATAGATATACAGGTCCTTTTCAAAAAATTAGCATATTGTGATAAAGTTCATTATTTTCTGTAATGTACTGATAAACATTAGACTTTCATATATTTTAGATTCATTACACACAACTGAAGTAGTTTCAAGCCTTTTATTGTTTTAATATTTATGATTTTGGCATACAGCTCATGAAAACCCAAAATTCCTATCTCAAAAAATTAGCATATTTCATCCGACCAATAAAAGAAAAGTGTTTTTAATACAAAAAAAGTCAGCCTTCAAATAATTATGTTCAGTTATGCACTCAATACTTGGTCAGGAATCCTTTTGCAGAAATGACTGCTTCAATGCGGCGTGGCATGGAGGCAATCAGCCTGTGGCACTGCTGAGGTGTTATGGAGGCCCAGGATGCTTCGATAGCGGCCTTAAGCTCATCCAGAGTGTTGGGTCTTGCGTCTCTCAACTTTCTCTTCACAATATCCCACAGATTCTCTATGGGGTTCAGGTCAGGAGAGGTGGCAGGCCAATTGAGCACAGTAATACCATGGTCAGTAAACCATTTACCAGTGGTTTTGGCACTGTGAGCAGGTGCCAGGTCGTGCTGAAAAATGAACTCTTCATCTCCATAAAGCTTTTCAGCAGATGGAAGCATGAAGTGCTCCAAAATCTCCTGATAGCTAGCTGCATTGACCGCAGCTGACATGGCACCCCAGACCATCACTGACTGTGGGTACTTGACCCTGGACTTCAGGCATTTTGGCATTTCCCTCTCCCCAGTCTTCCTCCAGACTCTGGCACCTTGATTTCCGAATGACATGCAAAATTTGCTTTCATCCGAAAAAAGTACTTTGGACCACTGAGCAACAGTCCAGTGCTGCTTCTCTGTAGCCCAGGTCAGGCGCTTCTGTCGCTGTTTCTGGTTCAAAAGTGGCTTGACCTGGGGAATGCGGCACCTGTAGCCCATTTCCTGCACACGCCTGTACACGGTGGCTCTGGATGTTTCTACTCCAGACTCAGTCCACTGCTTCCGCAGGTCCCCCAAGGTCTGGAATCGGTCCTTCTCCACAATCTTCCTCCGGGTCCGGTCACCTCTTCTCGTTGTGCAGCGTTTTCTGCCACACTTTTTCCTTCCCACAGACTTCCCACTGAGGTGCCTTGATACAGCACTCTGGGAACAGCCTATTCATTCAGTAATTTCTTTCTGTGTCTTACCCTCTTGCTTGAGGGTGTCAGTGATGGCCTTCTGGACAGCAGTCAGGTCAGCAGTCTTACCCATGATTGCGGTTTTGAGTAATGAACCAGGCTGGGAGTTTTTAAAAGCCTCAGGAATCTTTTGCAGGTGTTTAGAGTTAATTAGTTGATTCAGATGATTAGGTTAATAGCTCGTTTAGAGAACCTTTTCATGATATGCTAATTTTTTGAGATGGGAATTTTGGGTTTTCATGAGCTGTATGCCAAAATCATCAATATTAAAACAATAAAAGGCTTGAAACTACTTCAGTTGTGTGTAATGAATCTAAAATATATGAAAGTCTAATGTTTATCAGTACATTACAGAAAATAATGAATTTTATCACAATATGCTAATTTTTTGAAAAGGACCTGTAGATGTGTGTGTATAAAGGAGGAGCAGGCCTCCACTAGGAAAAGTCATCAATCATGAGTACCACCTGCTCACCCTCCAGACATGGAACCACCCACAGCTGTAGCCAATGATGGCCTAATGGAGGTCAACCTAAAGCTAGGATCTCTGCTTCAGTCTCGGAGTGGTGGCCCCAGGACAAGATGCTAAAACTCTGGTGGATGGCTTAGACCAAACCAACTGAAAAGAAACCAGAGACAACCACTGGAAGAGCAAAGAGGGTGAATCTCATCAAGTGTTGTTTAATGAACTGCTTTCCTTCTGCTCTGGCTCCTTTCTTAAGGTGGCCCTGTGGTGAAACAGAAAAAGGGAACAAAGACCGCAAAAACCGGTAAGATCCTAAGTTCCATTTTTGATATCATTTCGACCCTCCTATTTTCTTGGAATAAAGAATCTCAGTTGTGTTAACTCCGCATCTGCCTCTTTTGTGGTTGTGTTTTGTGGCAACTTAAACCTTGGTTCACCCTAGGACATCAAAATCTATATATATACACACAATAACATTTATTAGTATAAGTCAAATAACATTTATTAGTATAGCACTTTAAGAGCTTGTTTTAAATCAATGATGCACACTTAAATTAAACCAATCCAAAAGCTGCTGTATGGAAATTAAAAATGAACCCTTATAAGCCAAAGACAACAATAAACCAAACAAGAATAAACTAGTTAAAATTGTGTTGGGGTATTATTCCAATGTGCCCTCTTTTCTTAATACAGCTTATGACTCGGAAAGTTCAAAAGCCTTCTTTCTGTATTCTTTGGGTAGCAAGGCCATGAGTGTTGCTCACCATGCTCTCCTCTCAGGTGTTTTTATTCTTTGCTGCACAAATCAGCATGTTTAGAATGTGGGGGAAAAGGCATGTCATTATTTTTTTTTTATTTTTTTTAGACAATTTTCTCGATTAAACCAAACCAAAACTCTCCATAATCTGTCATTTTGATCTGAAGATATTGTTTGTTGAGAAATAAGGCACATATGTTTTAACTTTTACATGGTTTTTACACTTGTCATTTCACGAAACATGCTCCAATCGTGGAAAATAGAACATCATTATTTACAAGTGATTCTCATGAGTCCAGCCGGAATGTTTGTCTATTCTATCTTTTTTTTATAACATGATGCAAAAGTACATAGGATACATAAAATCAATTGATATGTACTGTACTGTACTGTACTGTACTGTCAGTATAACTATAAATAATACTTTTTTTACATGTTAATTGAGCATTAAATCATTAAAAAAAAAAAATCTTACGAATCATTAAAAGTTTTATATATCCTACCCTCTCTAATAGGGTAATAAATCTTTTAAGCCTGAATATTTAATGCTCAGTTCATTTAGTTAGAATGACAAACTAACACATAAAATACACAGTAACACTTTCTATTAAGCCTGTATTTATAATAAATAATCAAGTATCCTTATGGCATTATAATGAATGCATAATGCATTATAAAAAATTATAAATATATATACATTATAATACTTATGTATTTGTGGGTTTATAACTTTTAAGAGTATGGACTATATCATATCTTGACATTGTTTAAGATCTACACAGTATGAGTGTTTAGGTGTTAGTGAATTTTTGATGCAAGCTAGTTAGTACTAAAAAAAAAAAAATGCAATATATGTATATGAGTGTATATCTAATTGTTGTGTTTTTGCTGTTAAAAATTATTTTAAATGTTAAAAAAAGATGCAATAAAAGCATCTGAGATTAAAAAGTATTTAAATTCTATTTTTTAAATGAAAATAACTGATCGTTTCGCTAGATAAGACCCTTCGTCCTTGGCTGGGATCGTTTACAACCGCATTTAAGATCGTTTGAAGCTGCATTTAAACTGCATTTTGAAAGTTCAAAATTGGGGCACCATAGCAGTCCTTTGTAAGGAGAAAAATGCTGAAATGTTTTCCTCAAAAAAACATAATTTCTTTACCACTGAACAAAGAAAGGCATGAACATCTTGGATGACAAGAGGGTGAGTACATTATATGTGAATCTTTGTTTTGGAAGTGGACTTATCCTTTAATGGAATTAAATTGCTCATCCAACATTTTGACCAGTGTCATTCTAGACATCACATATCTTAAAGGGGTCATATGATGTGGTTTCTTGTTTTCCTGTGTCTTTGGAGTGTTACAAGCTGCTTGTGCTTATATAAGATCTGTAAAGTTGCAATGCTTAAAATCTCAAACCCAAAAAGATAAGAGATTTATTATAAAAGTTAAGTCTCAGCCATGCCTTCCTAAAACGGCTCGTTCAAACACGCCCTCACATATGTATATGCGAAGAAAGAAGGTGTAACTTTTTATACTGGCTGTGGTATTGTTGCAGCCACCATGTTGCAGAGACACTGTGTGTTTCATTGTGAAAATGTTTAGCCTTCCAAATGAGGATACAACTAGAAATCAGTGGTTACAACACTTCCAGAACAGTACAATGCAAATATTCGAGTGGGTGGTGCGCATTTTACGGAGGGTGTTTCCTGAACCTACTGTAAATATCTGCAGAATATCTACAGTTAAAAAAATAAGTGTGTAAGTGTTTCATTTTGTAAATTACAAACTGAATTACCTATGCAATATCTTAAAATGTATTTCCTTTGCCTTATTTGGCAGTAAAAATGCATTAGTTACCAAACCATATTTTCTCAGTGGAAGGTATGAAGAATTGTTTCCACTTTATGAGTGTTTTTGGGTAACAGCTGACATATCGAGTAAGACATTTTCTAATGTGTGAATTATTACACTTAATATCCATGAAATTAATACCTCCAATGACAAGATTTGTAGTTTATCAGACACGTGAATTATAACTTAGATGTATTTTCACAAGGTGAAGCAATTTAGGGGAAATACTTGTCACAACCAAATTATAGTCTCTACAGGGAGATTCAATCCCTGAGAAAAAAAAATTGCAGATAAGTATATTTGTTTTTAGACAACACATATTACTGTATTTGAAGTCACACAATAGTAGAAAGGATAACCCACCACACTTTTCAAAGAACAAACTGGGGATATAAAACCATATAGATTTACTCTGGTCCAAGCAATGTTTAATCCATTTAATTTAAAAAATAATATTAAGAGAACTAAAGATATCTTAATCAATATCTTAGCAAATTTTAGGGTCGAATGAGGTGGTGCAAATGACGCGGCGCGAATTGAGCGTTTCGGGCGTTTGACGCGTGATTCGCGCAATTCGCACAAGTTGAAAAATCTGAACTTTGGCGAATATTCGCACCGCGTTAACCAATCAGGAGCTTGCTCTAGTAGTGACGTGATTACGACGTAGCGAGCGGAGGCAGAAATCCCGAATAAAAATGGAGGACAAAATCATTATCGCTGTGTGTGGACACCCGGAGCTATACAATACATCTTCGTACTTCTATAGAAACAGGAATAAAAAGGATCTTGCTTGGAAGAAAGTGAGTGAGGAGGTTGGACAATCTGGTAAGTTATAAAAAACGCTTTTTACTCAATTTGAGCTATATATATCTATATACATATTGAGACTACAAGCTAGCTAAAGCCAGCAAATTGAGCTTATTCTGAGTTATGAGTTATTATTCTGAGCTTATTATGAGTTGATGTGTTTGTTCAGAGGAAGTGTGCAGAAAGAAGTGGAAGAGTCTGAGGGACACATATTTAAAGGAGAGGAGAAAGGAGATGGAGAAGAGGAGTGGGTCAGCAGTAGGGTCAGGGAAAAAGTGGAAATACTCTGCGGTCCTGTCTTTCCTTGACCCCTTCGTCTCCCCACGAGAGACAAGCGGGAATATGGAGAGGGAGGATGAGGAGAATCAGGCCGCAGGGTACGACCACCCCGAGGATCAGGCCGAGACAGAAGCAGCAGCAGCAGCAGGGCAGTCAGAGACAGGAGGTATGTTGACAAGTGAAGCAACACAACAGGGCATATATGTTGTTGTTTTTTAAATGATGAAAAGTTTAAATTAATTTCTCTCTGACTGGTGTAATGTGCAATGTGTGTAATATTGTATTAATATTTAATATTGTCATGACAGAGCCGACTGGTTCTTTTGATGGCAGTGAGCCTAGTTCCCCTCTGCCAGAACCTGCTGCTGCTTCTGCTTCCCCTGCCGGCCCTTCAACATTGGCTGCTGTACCCACAGGTATGTACAGGCAATAATGACCATGTTTACATGCATATTATATTTACAGTAAGCACTCATAGCCTCACACAACACTGACGGTTTGTGAATGAGTTTAATCCTTTTCTGCCTTCTCATTGTACAAAATGTGTTATCATTTGATACAGCACCACCAAGAAGAAGAGCTCAGAGAAGGCCTAGGGAACAGCCATCGGAGGTGGAGCGGCAGCTCCTAGAAGCACTCCGGACCCATCCTGTAGTTCCAGCACCGCCTCCATGCTCAGAGGATGAGCTCTTCCTCTTGAGTCTGGTCCCTTCCCTGCAGAGGTTGCCGACTCAGACAAAAGAAATTGTCAAATTTCAAATACACAAATTAATTTGTGAAAGCAGCACAGTTGTGCTTAATTCGAAACAATTGGAGCCATAGTAGTTTTAAAAAAGAGGCAGCAATCTCTGCAGGGAATGAACCACACTTTCTCTCCTTTCTCCTCTCCTTCACTTTGGCCCTCACTCTTCCTTCTTCCAAGCAAGATCCTTTTTATTCCTGCATGTAAATAGTTGTAAATGTTCTTTGTATAAAGTTTATATATATATATATATATATATATTTTTTTTTATTTGATTTTGATTTAATTTTCTATAAATAAATGTTCTATACAATGACCAAAAATTTTGGTATGTTACTTTGTGCACAACATAGTAAATCATAATTTATATTTGTTACATAAAAATATTATTTCTATGTTAAGACTAGAATACATATGGCAAACATACATTCATTCTAATTATATCCTATTGCAACTTCACTCACATTAGTATAGTAATAAATAGTTATTTGTGATTGGACCAGTGTTGTGGTATAGTGTAATGAGAATGCAGCAACGACACAGAGATTCCTTTTGGAGGCCAGCTCCATTTATCATTTGAAAACAAGAAAACTATAACAATCTAAACTTGAACAAAAAATGACTGAAAAATGATGAAAGATTTACAAGAGTTAAGGATGAAAAAAGATAGCAATATTTACAAGAGAGGCTGAAAAGATGTGATTATTTACAATATATAAAGGGTGTAAATCAAAAGAAAAGACAAAAGGATAGAAATATTTACAAGCGCTAAACATAAAGCACATAAACAGCACAAGATATAATAAACAAAAACTATTCAGTCGATTGCCACGGGACTGCTCCCTCAGATGAAAAGTAAACCATGAAGCTGTCCCTGACCCGGATGGCCTCTCTGGCAGAATTATTGGCTGCAACCCGACCGAGACTCTGCAGCGAGTCCTCTGCACCTTGCACCGCCCCCCTCACAGCAGGTGCCTCGGCAGATGTCCTCATAAAGTTGTGGAGGACACATGTCGCCTTCACACACATATCACAAAGATATCTGAAAGAGAGGGAAAATAAAAAATAAAATAAACATTGTTATAAATGCAGATTGCTATTCCATATTAGCAAATATAAATTTATAATACTGGTGTTTGTGACATCTTCATGTGACATCAAGACCCTCCCATGATGCAAATTCGGGTCTGTTGTGAAGCGAATTTCACGCATGAATGAAGTGAGTACACTCAAAATGTTCAAGCATCCAACTACGTGCAAATAGCGCAATTTATTCGCGCAAGTCACGTCTGGTGTGAACGCACCTTTAGACCTGAGGCAGAGAAAATTAGACTGATAAATGCAAAACACTTGTAGGCCTGATTTCACAGACAGAGTTTAAACTGAGCCATGATTAGGCCATAGTTCAATTAATTAATTAATAGTTAATTTAATTCAATTATATAAACATGGCTTAGAAAAAAACATTACTGGTGTCCATCAATATATTTTAAGATCAGTCAGTGCAAGTTTTTTTCAGTTGAAATGGCTCAGACTTACATTTTGGGATAGGCTTAAGCCTGGTCTGTGTATTTGGGGGTCAGAGTGCAAAAAAAGCAAGATAATTAAAACAAATTAATATTACTCACCTGTATGTGCATCTTTAAATTAGTGTTTGATGTCTTCAACACAGACAGGGTTTTAATCTTTGGTTTACAAAGATCACATACAAGAACATAACCTTTACTCGTTGTTTCTTTGAGGAACACAAATTTCGACAAATAAGACCATGGGTAATTATCTCCATCCTCCGATTCAGCCGCCATCTCTTGATTCTCTTCCATTGTGGATAGTAGTGTGTGTCGAACTTAAAATATCAACCCGCTCTTGACCTGCATGTCATTATGTCATTTATGTTAATCATCTAAATCTCTCCTTTAAAAAAGCCCCAAAACATTCTAGAATACTTTTTACTTTTCAGAATATGTTTTAAAATACTTTATGGATTTTAACTGCTGTTACTTGCAAAATGTTATTTAAAAAAAGAAACATAAATAAATAAGTGTAAAGCTGCAAGATGCATGATATTCCAATAGATGGCGGTAATCCACTATTTTAATATGCAATCTGAATCTGATCTGAAAAAAAAGATGCTGTGCTGTTTCAGTCCATTGCAGGTTCACATAATGGAATGTAGCTATTGTCGTAGAAGAGCTACACTGTTACTGTCAACTGTTAAGCTACTAAAAAATCTAGTTATGTTAGTAGCATTGCTACTTGTAGCTACCTACTCCCCAGCACTGGTAGTTCTGTATGTTGTTTCAGGGTTGGCATCTTCTGGGGTCCTGGGGCAGAAACAGAGAATAATTAAAATTAGGAGGAGGGTCAAAATGACAATTTTCACCTGAGAATTGGACTTTTAAGACTCTGAGATTTGCACCTGAGGCTTTAGAGAGATGGCAGTTGTTTTGATAGAAACAAGAAACATTTCTAGTTTCAGTATTACTTGTTCTTCAGACATTCTTCTTTAAACACAATAAGTATCAGCTGTAAAATACATGCCATCAAAACTAATGATAAAGTAATAATGTCTCTTATACCCTAATAATTGTGAACTGTATTGTTACCCTCAGATGTGCTTAACAAGATGGATCAGGATGAGGAGTCGTGCTCTACATCAAAGCCCTCATGTGATGCCCAAACACAGAGGTCAGATCCAGTGATGGAGGATCACAGCTATTCGAGAGGGCCTACCATCATCTGCAGAATGCGTACTACACCACCACAAGAGTTATCTTGCCCTGTTGCAGATATTATTTTGAAGAGGATTCCCCTCCTGGAATTTCACACTCTTGTATCCTGCCTACAACCATTTGCCCCTACTTTATCATTGTTGACCAAATCCTAATGACCTTAATGAAACTAAGACAAAACTTTGTCATGGCTGATTTTCGCAAGACAGTTTTAAATGTCGCAAGGTCAGGTCAGCAAACTGTTGGAATCTGGTTAGACAATGTCTGAACACACCAAGGATCTTGTTATGTGGTTGCCTCATGAAACAATCAAAGCTATGTTGCCCCAAGCTTTTAAATAAACACTTTCCAAACACAACCTTTGTAACTGACTGCTCAGAGACTGTCTTACAGAAAGCCAAAAGCCTGGACTCTAGAAATGAATCATACAGTCACTACTATGCCAACACTGAAATATTTAGTGCAAATTTTTCCCTCTGGAATACTCCTGTTCATTTCTGATGCTTATGGTGGCAAATGCAGTGACAGGCACATAACACCAAACTCAGGGTTTCACAGTCAGGGACTTGCTGGAGGGGCGTAGAGTGAAAATCATTCCAGCATTCACACGCAAAGCATGTCAGCTGACCAAAGAGGTCACTTACACTCGGCGCATTGCTCACTGCCACATTCATGCTGAATGAGCAATAAGGCGTATGAAGGTTTTTAAGATTCTTTTTCAAACAGTGCCAATGAACTTGGTCTCAAAAAATTTATTAAATGCTTAAGATCTGTGCTGTTCTAGGGAATTTGAGAGGTGAGCTAATAGCAAGTGAAAAATGAGAAGATATTTAATATTGCACTTCAACACACACACACACACTTCATTAATTTCACATTTCAAAAACTGTAATGAGGTACAGCTACACATTAAGTACATAACACTTAATGGATAAAGAGCTCACTTTTATTCTAGAAATAAATCAGAAAAAGCATCTGAAAATCAGCAGAAATTGAATAGAAAATATGTTTTCATTAGTGGATGTTTTTGTAACAATTACAATATATAAATAAATTTTTTTATTACAATTCCCATATCTAATTTTATTAAAATATCTAATTTTTGATTACATATAATATACTTTTTGTTTTTTTTAATACAGTGCTCCTGGTGTTTGTTGTGTGTGTACAAGACATAACACCTGTTATTTGCTTACTGTATTTTCAAAAGTTTCGGGTATTTGGGGCAGAGCTTCAGCTTCTTGCTACAAAATCATACTCTAATCTTGGAAAAGTGAGTTTCATGTGTGCATCTCTTTATATTCCTTGTCAAACTAAATCTCCAACTCCCAAAGTGCTTGGTTGATGTCCAGATAACCAGCTTGCTGCTCTGCAGTGATGCTGCCTCAACATTGTGATGTCTATCAGCCATTGGCAATGAACCTGAATGCTGGACTGGATTGGGTTTGATGGTCCTTCCTAAACGTGAACACTGGACTGGCTCGGGCTTGATGGTCCTTCCTGAACCTGAAGGCTGAACTGGCTCGGGCTCTCACTCAGCTGGTTTGCCTCACAGTGTTGACTGTTGTGTGTGTGTCGTCTGTGCTGCCTTACTGTGCATGGCATCTTCTCTTTCCTCTGGGGTCAGGGCTTCCCCAATCCCCCCTACCATATTACTGGCAGTAATTCTATCTTCTAGGAAGGGGTTGAGGAAGCCCATGACCCCACTGTAGCACCATGGCTAAATGTCTGTATATATTTAAGCCTAATGACTTAATCATTATTTTTTTCTCCAGCTAAGCAATTTGACGACAGTACCACAGAGGAGACCAGGTATAGAACACTTTTGTTTTTCCTTGTAGAAAAAAAAATAGGCAGAAGTGACTGCTTTTATTTTAAAATATTTTACATACACCTCTCGTCTCCATCAGATGTCAAAATTTTCGGCACAGCTCTCTACACCTATTTTTAGTTTAATCCAATATGTGTCAGAAATATTTTTTAGCAGCAACACTGTTTTGCATGCTCTGGGACTAAAGTTAGCATGCAATTCCTGCTTATTTACAGAAAATATATAATGTTAATGTACATCAACAAGTCGTAGATTATGGGGAAATTCGCCACAGCAATAATCAACTTCTCCTTTTGCTTGGGAACTAATGTGGTCAAAACCAAACTTTACAGAACTGCGTTCTCTAGAATCCTCTCAAGCGTTGGACTTCTACATTCCGATTGGTTGCCGCCAAACCGCATCATAGCTCATTACCATAAAATTGACCTGACTCTCATTACCTGCTCATTACCAAAAACTCTCCCCGACACACCCATCATCTGAAATGTACTGCGCCGCTTCTTGCCGGAGCTCTCTGCCAGCTCACATTGAAAATGAATAATTTCCGGCCACTTTGACGCTCTTGCCAGTGGCGGTGTGAAAGCATGGTAAATGTAAAATAAAATGGCTTATATTTTGTTTTAATGATGGTTACATTAGTTCACATATTAAAAATATGTTTCACTCACCTGGAGGTAGTATCCACTTTGCCTATTGGGAAGAATAAGATACTTCCCATCACTTAAGCTTCTGATGTCACTATTTGGCCGACCGAGAAACTCTGTAAGTGACATGTGGCATACTTTGGGGGACACTTAATTCCAAGGAGCTGTGAGTTTAAAATTCCATCTGGGCTGGCTCCAAACCAGAGATGGTCAGGACATACCACCAGGCCTTTCCTCTCCACAGTGTGCCCCTGAGATTCCATGAGCTGGATGGTTGCATCCTCATTTTCTTTTCCATATTTGGTTGCAGTATTGCCAGTGAAGGTAGGATGCTAGTGTTCATTCAGGAGTTTTGTGTGTTAGTAGTGCTCCGTTTTGGAATTCTCTTTGCTGTGCTCGCAGTCAGTCACAGCTTCCTTGCATAGTTTGTTTAGTTCTCAATCTGAGGTCACTGTAGCCACCAAAACTGGTCTGTATCCAGTCCAAATGGTGGATCAGCATCTAGAGATGACATCTACAGCCCTAAATGTCAGCAGAGACCATTCAAACTAGATGAGCCCCAGAGACAGATCCCCAGCAAAGACCTTGTCACCTAGATGGCCACTGGGACAAGACCACAGAACCAGATGACACCTCTGCACAATCTGACTTTGCTGCAGCCTGGAATTAAACTGCTGGTTTCATCTGGCAGGAGGAAAAGTTTTTTTCTCCATTTCTGTCACTGATGGAGTTTTGGTTCCTTGCCGCTGTCACCTCTGGCTTGCTTAGTTGGGGACACTTAATTTCCAACGATATTGTCAGGGTGGTATGGCCGTAAGCGAGAGCTTACTAAGTACTAACCAGGCCCGACCCTGCTTAGCTTCCGTGATTGGGCGCGCTCAGGGTGGTATGGCCGTAAGCGAAGGTTCGCGCAAAGTGTGGGCTATTTAAAGGTCATCGAGTGTATCAGATCAGTAGTGAAGAAAAGCCAAAAGCTTACAGCACCTGGTATTCCCAGGCGGTCTCCCATCCAAGTACTAACCAGGCCCGACCCTGCTTAGCTTCCGAGATCAGACGCGTTCATTTTTTTTTTTTTTTTTTTTATTTTATTGAAAAAATTAAAACAATACAGGTTACTGTACAATTATTGGTTTTGCTTCAAGAATTACAGAAACTCTCTGCATTTGAATTAAATACACAATAAATACATTCAATAAAAGTAATACATTCTATCAGGGTTCTAAAAAAGACATCTCCAGTCCCATGTCCTCCAAGACCTTTAAAACCCCTTGTGTAAAAGTTTTAGAAAAAACATTCGGCTTTTCTTCAGTTTTGAAATGATAAGACAAACATTGTACATATTTCTCAAGTTTTCTTTTAAAAACATACCACACATCCATTACATAATTCTCTTTCTTTGCCATCAACCTTCTTTCCCATATTGCACTCTTCATTAACATCACCAGTAAATTTATACATTTCTTGTTTTTACATCGCTTTTCAAATCCCAACATAAAAACTCTCAACCATTCAAAATTTTCATTCCCCTCTCCTCTTAAATTTAGAATCATATTCTCACATTTCTTCTTAAAATCTTCTAATTTACTACAATAGAAAAACAAGTGTAAGAAATTTTCATCCCCGTCATTACACACTTTGCATACAACACTTTCTTCCATTCCGATCTTGTTTAAAATAACATCAGTAAAAACCACTTTGTGTCGTATAAAATACTCCAAGTTCTCCAATTTAGCTTGTACTAATTTGCCATTTATATTTCCCCAAATACTTTTTTCCTCTACATTGTTGAATTTCTTACACCAATATTCATTTGCGACAGGTTTCTTAAAAACAACATCTCTAAAAAAACAATAAAAATTCTTTACAGTACATTCTTTCAAACCATACAAATTTTCTCCCACTCTCACATATATATCTTTCTCTTGTTTCTCTTCTTCCATATTCTCTATTCTCCTTATCCATTCTTTAGGTATAGCAGTCTTGAGCATTTCATACTTGGTTCTCATATCGTGCCTGTTAAAATCTTCCTTTGCTTCTTGCATTGCATCTACTATGAATTGTTCTGGTAAAAAACCTTCTTTGAATTCATACAACACATCCCTCACCTTAGTAATTCCCACCTCCCACCATTTCTTAAAAAATATTTCTTTCCCCTGGTTTAAAATGCGGTTGTTTAGGAACAAAGGCTGATTTAAAATGCTTTCTCTTCCTTGAAGGTTATAATGTACATTGGTTAAAATTTTGCCCCATGCTCTCAACAGTTCTTTATAGAATTCCGGCATCCCTTCCATCATCCAATTTTTGGTCCTCATCCATAAAATGCTATCTCCCAGGTTAAAATTGCTACACTTATTTAAAAAATATCCCATTGTTCTTTTCCATGCCGCATTGTTCCCCACGTCTAAGTACTTTTTTTATCATTTTTACTCTTAAACTGTTTTTTCTTTGTTCTACATCCATTACTCCTAAACCTCCTTTATCCACTTGTCCTAACAGAGTGTTAAAAGCAATTCTTGGTGGCTTCCCCTCCCATAAAAAACCTAAAAAACATTTTTTCAGCCTTCCTTCCATCCACATCGGCATTGAAGATGTATATAAAACATACCACAACTTTGAAACCATTAAAACATTCAAAACTAAAACCTTCCCTTTTGTAGTTAAACCCATCCTTCTCCAAAAAATAAGTCTCCTTTCAATCTCTCCCAAAATATTCTCCCACATAGTTTCTTCTGCCTTCCTCTCATCCTTCCCCATTAGAACCCCCAAAATTTTTGTTTCCTTTGTTTCCTTAAAATTAAAATGCTCTGCTAGCTCTCCCACATTTCCTAATCTCATATACATTTTGTCCTCATTTACTTTCGCTCCTGATGCTAAACAAAATGTTTGTACAATTTTCATTACCCTTTTTACATCTCCTACTCCTTTGACCATCAGTGTTGTGTCATCTGCATATTGAAAAATTTTATTTTCTTCACCCTCTATTTCTATTCCCTTCATTCTATAATCCTGCATTACTGCAAGGCCCAAAGGCTCAGCCACTAGAGAATATAGAAGCGCCGACAATGGGCATCCTTGCCTTATCGAACGTGTAATTCTAAAGCATGGTGTTAAAAATCCATTACATTTTACTTTTGTTATCGCCCCTTTATATAAAATCTTTATCCATTTGATAAAATTATCTCCTAAACCAAACCTTTTTAAAACATCAAATAAAAAACCATGTTCTACCCTATCGAAAGCCTTTTCAAAGTCTAAATTAATTAAAAACCCATCTTTCCCTTTTTCTTTAATGTATCTTAAACTATCTTTTATACTGAATGTTGTATCAGCTATGTCTCTGCCCTTTACTCCATATGCTTGATTTGTTTTGATTAAACCTGGCATTACTTCTTTCAACCTATTTGCTAAAACTTTTGATAAAATCTTAAGATCCGTATTTAACATTGTAATAGGCCTATAATTCTTTAATTCTGTTTTTTCCCCTCTTTTTTTATATATTATCTTCATTAATCCCATTCCCATTCTCTGATTTAGTTCCCCTTTTCTAAAAATCTCATCATAAATCTCTTTTAAAGTGTCAGATAAAAAATCTTTAAAAACCATATAAAACTCATTCCCCAGACCATCGATACCTGGACTTTTGTTCCTGTTTAATTCACTAATTGCCCTTTTTATTTCTTCCACTTTTATTTCTTCATCACACTCTTTTTTTTCTGTTCCATTTACAGTAGTTTTTATTAGCTCCAATAATTCTAATTTCTCTTCTTCTTTGACCCCCTCTGCACTGAACAACTCTTCAAAATGCACTTTTATTTCTTTTAATATTTCTTCACTTGTAGTTACAATATCTCCATTTCTTCCCTTTATTCCTTTAATCATTCCTGCCCGCCCTCTAGTTTTCTCTAAGTCAAAGAAGAACTTTGTGCATTTTTCTCCTTCTACTGTATATTTCGCTTTACTTCTTAACTTCGCACCTTCGTATTTTTCCTCTTCTATTTCTTTCAACGCTCCTTCTAATTCTTTGATTTTTTGTATGTCCTTCCCATTTCCCTCTAACTCTTCCTTCAATTTTTTCCTTATCTCTCTTTCCTTACTTCTTTTACTTTTTTGTTTCAATGTACAATATTTTATTGTGAACTTTTTGATTAAATA
>VONZ01002216.1:50000-61828 GCA_012976165.1 Labeo catla
CCACTTTCTGAAATTTTCCCCAAATCCAAATTCTTTGATGACATTTAATAAATATTCATGCTCCACTCTATCGAAAGCTTTCTCTAAATCCAAACTAATTAAATATCCCTTCTTATTTTTTTCCTTCATATAAAACATTGTGTCTCTTATACTTTGAACAATATCTAGAATATCTTTATCTTGTATTCCATATGCCTGGGTGGTACTTATGATTTTAGGTAAAACTTTCCTTAATCTATTTGCTAACACCTTTGCTAAAATTTTAAAATCTGTATTTAACATTGTTAAAGGCCTGTAATTCTTAAGATCATTAGGATTCCCTCTTTTTTTATAAATCGTTTTAATCATTCCTATCTTCATTCTTTCACTTAACTCCTCTTTTTTAAAAATCTCATCATATACTTCTTTTAAAATTGGGACTAATATTTCTCTAAAATTCTTGTAAAACTCGTTTGTTAACCCATCTATACCTGGGCTCTTTCCCAACTTTAACTGCTTTATTGCTGTATCAATTTCCTCTTCTATTATCTCATCATCACATAAAACCCTATCCTCCATAGAGACCTTTACTTTTATTTGATTAAAAAAAAATCTTCTTCTATTTTATCAACCCCTTGTCTCTTAAACATGTCTTCATAAAAATTCTTAACTACCAATAAAATCTCTTTTGTTCCTTGCTTTATTTCTCCATTTTTATCTAACACCTCCTTCATTAAATCTGCTCTTTGTCTGTTTTTTTCTAAATCAAAAAAAAACTTTGTGCATCTTTCCCCCTCCACAACATATTTTGCTTTACTTCTAATGATCGCCCCTTTACATTTTTCATCTTCAATTTCCCTTAATTTTTCTCGTAAATTTAAGATTTTACCTATGTCTTCTTCATTTAGATTTTGCTCCTGTCTTTTTTCTTCTTGGTCTATTTCTTTTCTTATCTCGGTTTCCTTTCTGATTTTAGCTTTTTTTAACAATTTACAATAATGAATTGATAAACTCTTTATATCCAATTTCACATTGTCCCACCATATTCTTTTCTCTTCTGCATAAATTTTATTTAATTTACTAACTTCTAATAATTGTTTAATTCTTTCTTTATAAGATTCTTCTTTTAAAATTGTTGCATTTAAAACCCACACCCCTGATCCTCTCTCCACTCTTACACAATCTAAAGTCATACATAAAAGAAAATGATCACTATACCCTACTTCCTTATAAAATACATTTTTAATATTTCCCTCCATTTCCTCCTTACATAAAACATAATCAATTCTACTTTGTTTTATCTTATTCATTACCACTTGCACTCTTGAAAATTTTCTCTTTTTCCTATTTCTTTCCCTCCATATATCTATTAGATTACATTCCTTCATTATTTTCACCAATTCCTCTCTCCCTTTGTCTGTCTTAAAAACCATTTCACTTGCCAAATCCAATTCTGTAAAGACAGTATTAAAATCACCCATTAAAATAACATTCTGCCATGTTTTTAAATTAATATTCACTTTTTTAAAAAAATCTACTTTTCCCTTTTCTTCATTTGGTGCATGAATATTATAAATAATAAAATACTCTTTTCCTTTTTCTATTTTCACCGCCATACTTTTTCCCACTCCATCATCAAATATTACTTGTTCTTTTTCACATACTCCTCTTTTAATTAGAACTGCAACCCCACAACCTGCTTTATCATTTCCATTATTAAAATATATATTCCCATCCCATTTCGTTTCAAACCTTTTAACACTTTCATTTTTCCAATTAGTTTCCTGCAACACAATGACATCAGTATTCTTACATAAAACCTTCATCTTTTTAAATTTCTCCATATTCAGCAAACCCCTAGCATTCCATGACACAATTTTTAAAAACATGAAAAAGCATAAATAAAAAAATACATCATTAAAACCAAACATTTTTTTTTTCTATTCTCCCTCCTCCGCCTCCATTAATGCTTGAACTCTATTTTCCCATAAAATGTTTTCTTTACTCTGTTCTTTTTTTTTCTCAAGTCTCTTCTTCTTAGCAGCTTCTATATTTGGAGTTACCTTAGTTATCCTTCTTCTTATAGTCTCTCTTCTATCCACTCTGATGTCCCTTTTCTCCCCTTCTTTCTTCCCCTCAGTTCTCTCTTTCTTTTCTTCCTCGTTACCTTTTGCATATTGTTCCTCCATTTCTTCCAATGCTCCTTGTGATATGTTCAGTGGTGTCCATATTCCTTCGTCCATAGCTGCTTCTTGTCCATCCTCTTCTATCTCCTGATTCTTCTCATTGGTCTTTTTATTCCCTTCATTTTCTTTTGCAGTCTCACCAGCATTTCCAAGTTCCGTCTCTTCCACTATTTGCCCACCCACATCTTCCAAATCTGTATTTTGCATTCCATCCAAATCTGCTATCCAACACTCACATCTTACCATCACTTTTCTGCACTCCGGGCACTTCGCCGCATCACAGTCCCTTGCAAAATGCCCCTGTTCATCGCATTGATAGCACTTGAACTCTGGGCAGTTTTTGAACACGTGTCCAGGATTCATGCACAATCGACAGGTTTTAACCTGCCGATCATGCATAATCCGGAAGTACTGTGATCCTTCCTCCGTGTCAAATTTCGTGCTGTATGGCAAGGATATGACTTCCTTTGGGAATTTCACCCTTAGGTACCTTGTACCGTCTGCTATGTCTGTGCCCGGATACATTCTTCTTTTGATTTCAGATGCAGGTGTCACTCCCCAATTATGTAATTTTTCTAAAATATCAGAATCAGCAATGTAGGCAGGCAAATGTATGAAAGAAACAACATACTCTCTTGTTTGTAATTTCCTTATCTCACACAGTTTTCCTTTTATCATCAAAAAATCCTCCAAGTCCTCGCATACATCCGTATTCGTCAGTGTGATTTCATACTCCTTTCCATGTCTGGGTCTCACTGCCAGTATCTTCCCCCCTCCAACTTTTTCGTTCACTGCTTTTATTATATCTTCAGCCCTCGCATCTCTCAGTTCTGTTAAATCCACTATCACTGTAGCCTCTTTCGAGTAAATCCTCTTATTATAATCCATACGTAAATGTCCAACTCGTTGTCCTTTATCCATTCCTTTGTTCAGTATCTCTCGTCTTTCTCCTGTCATATCCGTATCGTTAGCTTGTAATCCATCCATTGTAAAAATCGCGGGAAAAAATACTCCCCAGACAGCAAAACGCTGCTGGGAAGTGCAAAAACTAAACAAAAGCTCACTCAAAAAGACAAAATCTTAATTAACAAACCAAAAAAAACAAAAAAAAAAGGGGTGAGCCTCTCTCACCAACTGCTTCCTAATACTGCCACGTCACTTCCTGAACTGCTCAGTAGCGCCCTCAGGGTGGTATGGCCGTAAGCGAGGCTTTGTGCAAAGTGTGGGCTATTTAAAGGTCATCGAGTGTATCAGATCAGTAGTGAAGAAAAGCCAAAATCTTACAGCACCTGGTATTCCCAGGCGGTCTCCCATCCAAGTACTAACCAGGCCCGACCCTGCTTAGGTTCCGAGATCAGACGCGCTTTTTTTTATTTATTAGACAATTATGGTAAAAAAACACATTAAAAAATACAATTTTATACAGTCTCTACATCACACATCACAGATTTGTATATAAAACTTAGAAAAAAACTTTGTTCCCCGGAAGCTTAAACATTAAATCTTTTAAGACACAATAAACATTTGGTGTAAAAACAACATAAAATGCATCCAACATATTTTCACATTTAAAATACACATAAAGACTTTCTATGTACGCTTCTGTTTTCCTTTTAAACACAGTCCAAACATCCAACACAATTTTTTCTTTTTTAGCCACAGTTCTTCTCTCCCATATTGCACTTTTCATTAACATTACCCACAGATTTATAAACTTTTTGTTTTGGCACTTCTTTTCCCAACCAAACATCACCACTCTGTTCCATTCCATTACATTTTCATCCCACTCCACAGTTAAATCTTTAATCACACATTTACATTTTCTTAAGAACCTCTCCAATTCTTTACAATATAAAAACATATGTAAAAACCCCTCCTCCTTTTCTTGACACACTTTACACATAGCATTTTGTTCTAGACCAATTTTATTTAAAATAGACTCAGTAAAAACCACTTTATGTCTTATGAAATACTCCAAACAGTCCAATTTTGTTTCTACACATCTTCCCCTTAAATTTCTCCATATACACTCTTTTTTTAAATCTTTGAATTTTTCCCCCCAATACTTATTAACAAACGGCTCTTTAAAAACACCATCTCTAAACACACAATAAAAAGTTTTTACAGCACATTCTTTGAAATCACACAAATTTTCCCCCAGTTTCACATAAATGTTTCTCTCCTTTGGCTCTTCTTCCATGCACTGTACTCTCTTAATCCACTCTTTTGGTATTGCTTTCTTGATGGCTTCGTATTTGTTTGTTATTTCTTGTTTATCATATTCTTCTTTTGCCATATCCATTGTGTCCACAATATATTGCGTTGGTAAAAACCCCTCTTTAAACTCATACAAAACATCTCTCACTCTCGTTATCCCCACTTCCATCCATTTTTAAAAAAACATTTCTTTCCCTTTTTTCAAAATTTTGTTATTTAAGAACAGAGGTTGATTTAAAATGTTTTCTCTCCCATGTGGATCATACTCAATGTTTGCTAAAAATTTCCCCCAGGCACTAAAGATTTCTCTGTAAAACTCAGGTAAACCTTCTGTCATCCAAATTTTTGTTTTCATCCATAAAATTCCATCCCCCATGTTAAAATCACCACATTTGTTTAAAAAGTATTTCATTGTTTTCTTCCACTCACTTTTGTTCTCCTCTTGCAGATATTTTTTCACTATTTTCACCCTTAAAGCATTTTTTCTCTGTTCTACATCCATCAGTCCTAAGCCACCCCTCTCCACCGCCCCTAATATTGTGTTATGTGCAATTCTTGCTGGCTTTCCCTCCCATAAAAAGTCAAGAAAACATTTCTTCAACCTCTGTTCCGTCCATAAAGGTATTTCAGATACATATAAAACATACCAAAGTTTAGAAACCATTAAAACATTCAATATTAAAACCTTCCCCTTCAAATTTAGTGTTCTCAATCTCCAAAAATTTAACCTCCTCTCTATATCTGTTACGAGCTGTTCCCACATTTCATCTCTTACTTTCCTTTCATTCTTTCCCATTAAAACTCCTAAAATCCTAATTTCCTCAACTTCCTTAAAATTAAAACAATCCATTAAAACCATAGCTTTACCAAATCTCATATATACCGTTTTATCCTCATTTATTTTACTTCCGGACCCACTACAGTATTCTTTTACAACCTTCATAACTTCTTTAACACTCCCCTTTCCCTTTACAATTATCGTTGTATCATCAGCATATTGAAAAATTTTCCCCTCAGCCTTATTTCCCTCAATTTCTATCCCTTTTATTCTTTCGTTTTGTTTTATAGCCAGTCCCAAAGGTTCAGATACAAGTGAATACAATAACGCTGAAAGCGGACAACCCTGTCTTATTGACCGTGTTATTTTAAAACAATCTGTTAAAAAACCATTACATTTAATCTTAGTTAGTGCACCCTTATATAAAATCTCAATCCATTTAATAAAATTCTCCCCAAAACCAAAACTCCTTAAAACCTCAAATAAATACCCGTGCTCAACCCTATCAAAAGCTTTTTCAAAATCCAAACTAATTACATATCCCTCTTCATTTTTTTCTTTCATGTACCATACCGTGTCTCTTATACTCATCGTTATATCGGCTATGTCTCTCCCTTTTACCCCATATGCTTGATTTGTTTTAATTATACTTGGCATTACTTCTTTTAGTCTGTTTGCTAAAACCTCCGCTAAAATCTTCAGATCTGTATTCAACATCGTGATTGGTCTATAGTTTTTTAAATCTACTTTTTCTCCTTTCCTTTTATATATCAGTTTCATTAACCCCATCCTTGTTCTTTCATTAATTTCTTCCTTTTCAAAAACTTCTTTAAAAACCTGACTTAAAATCTTTGTTAAAACCTCTTTAAAACAAACATAAAATTCAGTTCCCAGACCATCAATTCCTGGACTTTTCTTTTTACTCAGTTGCTCTTTATTGCTCTTTCAATCTCTTCTTCTCTAACTTCTTGGTCACATTCTTTTTTATCTTCCTCACTTAGTTTTGCTTTTATCTGACTCAACAGTTCCTTTTTTTCCTGCTCTTCCACACCTCTTGCACTAAACAAATCCTCGTAAAAATCTTTTATTTCCTCTAAAATCCTTTCGTTCCCTTCGACAATTTCCCCGTTTTTTCCTCTTATTTCTTTTATCGTTTCTGCTTTCCCTCTCTTTTTTTTTCAGATCAAAAAAGAACTTTGTACATTTTTCTCCCTCCACCACATATTTTGCTTTGCTTCTTAACCTCGCCCCCTCATATTCCTTTTCTTCTATTTCTTTCAGTTTCCCCTCCATTTCTTTTATCTTTTGTATGTCTTTAAATTCTTTATTCAATTCCATTTCCAAACTTTCCTTTATTCCTCTTTCTTTGGATCTTTTGCATTTCTGAATAACACTACAATACCTGATTGAGAATTTTTTGATTAAAAACTTTACATTCTCCCACCATATTCTCTTATCCTCTTCATACATTCCATTTTCCTTTTCTTTTTCTATAATTTCTTTCACTTTTAAAACATAATCTTCATTCTTTAAAATCTGTGTATTTAAAATCCATACTCCTGGACCTCTTTGCATTTTACTCCAGTCCAACTTAAAAGATAAAATCTTATGATCGCTAAAACTTGTTTCTTTGTACTTAATATTTTCTATAAAATTCTCCACATTTCTTGTACATAAAACAAAGTCAATTCTAGTTTGGCATACAAACTGCCCTACTATTTGTCTTCTCGAAAATTCTTTGTTCTTTTCATTTCTTTCTCTCCACACATCTACCATATTATTTTCATCCATTAATGCTTTTAATTCTTTTCTTCCTGTATCTGTTTTAAAAACCATTCCTTCAGCTATATCTTGTTTACTAAAAACTGTTAAAATCCCCCAACATTAATATTTCCTTATACTTCTTTACAATGTTTCTTAAAACATTAAAAATCTTTCTTTTCCTTCTCCTCCACAGGTGCATGTACATTTACTAAAATCAAATCTCTTCCCTCATATTGTGTCTCAACTACCAAACATTTCCCCATCTTGTCCTTATACACACTTTTACTCATTTTAAAAACATCGTCTTTCATTAAAAAAGCCACACCTCTCCCAGCCCGCCCATCTCCATTATTATATAAAATACCTCCGGCCCATCTCTTTTTATAATCATTCATCACATTTTCTCTCCAGTTCGTTTCTTGTAATGCAATAATGTCTTCCCTTTTACATTTTTCTTTTACTTTTTCAAACTTCCCCATGTCCATCAGTCCCCTTGCATTAAAAGTAACACAACTTAAAACCATTAAAAGAAAAGAAATGAAATACTTAAAAATCATTATTCATCATTTTCTCCCTCCGGGCCCCTTAGCACATCAAATCTGTTAGTCTCTGTCATGATTTTTTTCCTTGCACTTTTCAAATTTGGTTTTACCTTCAGTGCTCTCCTTCTTATTTGTCCTTTCCCTCCTCTGTCTTTGTCCAATTTGTCCATCTTTATTTTGTCTTCACTGTCCGTTTCTTTAACTTGATCCAACCTTCCTTGTCCATCTCTCTCCACATCACCCAGAAAAGTATTAAAACTGTCCGACATCTCCATTTCTGTCCATTGAGTGTCCTGCTCCATTGTTTGTTCATTATTATTAATGTTGTCTTCTCCGCTTTCTCCCTCCTCTCTGCAGCTGGGTCCTCCTTCCGTTTCTTTTTGTTGTAGTCCTTCTTCCTCGTTGTTTCCTTCATGCACCTGTCTGTCCCCCTGTTCTTCCTTTCCTCCTTCCTCTCCCTCCATCCAACATTCACATTTATTTAAAACTTCCTGACACCCCGGGCACCTGACAGCATTGCAATCTCGTGCAAAATGTCCCCTCTCCTCACATTTATAGCACACAAAATTCGGGCATTCTTTTAGCAGGTGATCTGTGCATGAGCCCTCATGCACAGCCTACAGGTCTTCACCTGATGGCTGTGCATCACCCGAAAGTACTGCGGCCCTTCGGCTGTTTCTAGCCGCGTGCTATACGGCAACGATGCCACTTGCTTGGGGAACCTCACCTTAAGGAACCTTGTTCCATCTTCAATGTCGGTGCCCGGGTAGCGTCTTCTTTTAATTTTCGTAAGGGGATCAACTCCCCATCCCTCCAATTTTACTAAAATTTCTTTGTCATCCAGGTAGACAGGCAGGTGTCTCTGTTCTGTAGATTTTTTACTTCACAGTCCACTCCTTTTACTCTTAGTCCATCAATTAGTTTTTCACACGTTTCTTCTTTTTCCATTGTCAGTTCGTATTCTTTTCCTTGTCTTGGTCTTAGCGCTAAAATTTTGCCATGTCCACATTGTTCCGTTACAGCTTTAATAATGTCCTCAGCTCTCACCCCAATCACATTCTCCACATTCACAATCACTGTAGCTTCCTTTAAATATTTTCGCTCAACAAAGTTTTCGCTTACTTCCTGGTTTTTTCCATTTGTAGCTCGTAGTCGTTTATCCAGTCCAATGTCGTTTGCCGTGCGTGTTCCTCCTGCCAGTCCAGTTTCGTTTGCCGTGCGTGTTCCTCCTGCCCGTCCAGCGTCGTTTGCCGTGCATGTTCCTCTTGCCAGTCCAGTGTCCATTGCCGTGCGTGTTCCTCCAACCAGTCCAGTGTCCATTGCCATGCATGTTCTTCCTGCCAGTCCAGTGTCGTTTGCTATCCGTGTCTCTCCAGCCAGTTCTGCGTCGTAATCCATTAATCCGTCCGTTTTTTTGTTTGCTTGTTTGTTTGTTTATTTCTTTTTTAAAGAAAAGAATTAAGAGAAAAAAAAAAAAAAAGGTTTAACCACCCTCCAGCCAGCAAAAATGCTGCTGTTAGGTGGTTTTATAACTGAAAGAAAACCACAAAAAACTAACGTAAAGTAAAACAACACACAAAACAAAAAACAATAAAGAAACACAAAATGGAGGAGAGCCTTCCTCTCCCAACTGCAGCCAACTCACTTCCTGTAGCTCTCTAGCGCCTCAGGTGGGGGTATGGCCGGAAGCGAGAGCTGTAGCAAAGAGTTGCCTATTTAAAGGTCAGCCCCCCTGAAGGCCAGCGTATTATATCAGTAGTGAAGAAAAGCCAAAAGCTTACAGCACCTGGTATTCCCAGGCGGTCTCCCATCCAAGTACTAACCAAGCCCGACCCTACTTAGCTTCCGAGATCAGACGAGATCGGGCGCGCTCAGGGTGGCATGGCTGTAAGCGAGAGTTCGCGCAAAGTGTGGGCTATTTAAAGGTCATCGAGTGTATCAGATCAGTAGTGAAGAAAAGCCAAAAGCTTACAGCACCTGGTATTCCCAGGCGGTCTTCCATCCAAGTACTAACCAGGCCCGACCCTGCTTAGCGTTCGAGATCAGACGAGATCGGGCGCGCCCAGGGTGGTATGGCCGTAAGCGAGGGTTCGCGCAAAGTGTGGGCTATTTAAAGGTCATCGAGTGTATCAGATCAGTAGTGAAGAAAAGCCAAAAGCTTACAGCACCTGGTATTCCCAGGCGGTCTCCCATCCAAGTACTAACCAGGCCCGACCCTGCTTAGCTTCTGAGATCAGACGAGATCAGGCACGCTCAGGGTGGTATGGCCGTAAGCAAGAGCTGTTGCAAAGAGTTTCCAATTTAAAGGTTAGCCCCCCTGAAGGCCAGTGTATTATATCAGTAGTGAAGAAAAGCCAAAAGCTTACAGCACCTGGTATTCCCAGGTAGTCTCCCATCCAAGTACTAACCAGGCCCGACCCTGCTTAGCATCCGAGATCAGACGAGATCGGGCGCACCCAGGGTGGTAGGCTGTAAGCAAAGGTTTTTGCAAAGTGTGGGCTATTTAAAGGTCATCGAGTGTATCAGCTCAGTAGTGAAGAAAAGCCAAAAGCTTACAGCACCTGGTATTCCCAGGCGGTCTCCCATCCAAGTACTAACCAGGCCCGACCCTGCTTAGCTTCTGAGATCAGATGAGATCAGGCGCGCTCAGGGTGGTATGGCCGTAAGCGAGAGCTGTTGCAAAGAGTTTCCAATTTAAAGGTTAGCCCCTGAAGGCCAGCTTATTATATCAGTAGTGAAGAAAAGCCAAAGCTTACAGCACCTGGTATTCCCAGGCGGTCTCCCATCCAAGTACTAACCAGGCCCGACCCTGCTTAGCTTCCGAGATCAGACGAGATTTTTTTTTTTTTTTTATTAAAATCATCCACATTTTATACATTCAACATAATACATTATCAAATATTAGCAAAGGAGAAATAAAAAAAAAAACAAAAAAAAAACATTAAAATATTTCAGGCAAAATTATGTTGATCCCAGACCATGTTTTTACAATGTATGGGTTGTTTTCTACAATTTGTTTGTTAAATACATCCATTTGTCCATTCATATTAAAATAATCATATATGTCCTCTATCACTGCAGTCAAATACTGTTTAAATAAACTACATAATACCAATTCTTTTTTCTTCAATTTCATTATATTCCTTCGCCTCCAAATCATGTATCTTGCTACTGTTAACCATAAATTTAGGACATACACATTTTTGGCTTTTCCACTGAAACCAAATAAGAATATAGTTTCCCATTCCTCTAACCAATTATTCTGATCACTTAAAAAACCCTTCATCATTTCCTTTATCATCTTCATAAAATTGTTTAGTTTTTTACATTTTAAAAACCAGTGTAACACTCCTTCCTCTTTTTCCATACATAATTTACATTTTGCATCTTGTGTGATCCCAATTTTTTTTAATATCATTTCAGTCATTAACACATTGTGCCTCATCAAGTAATCAAAATTTTCTAACATGGGACTTTTAAATCTCCATCTTACATTTTTCCAAATCTTTGTTGCGTCTAAGTCACAAAAAAACCTTTCCCAAAAATCATTTGCTTTTAGTCTTACGAATGAAAGATCACGTATGCAACCATAAAATATTTTAAGAATACAACCACTGAAAGGAATTTTTTCATCATGTTTTTTAAGAAATATTTCAGGCTTCACATTTCCTATTTCTTTATCTTCAATTCTTTTGACCCATTGCAATGGCACAGCTTCTTTTAATTTTAGGTATTGTTCTTTAATCAGTTGCCTATTTTCTACGTCTTCAATCTCTTCTAATGTATCTACTATTGCCTGTATAGGTAAAAATCCTGGTTTTACCTCATATAAAATATCTTTGACTTGTCTTAGCCCAGCATCATACCAATTCTTATAAAAAATTGTATTTCTATTGCTTATAATAAATTTTTTTTAAAAAATGGGCTGTTTCAATAATTGTTCTCTTCCTTTAAACTCCACTTGAACATTCTCTTTAAAAACTTTCCATGCTCTTAAAACTTCTTTATAAAATTCAGGTATCTTTCCAAGCATGTTATCTTTAAAATTCATCCACAAAAAATAATCTCCCATTTTCCCACATTTGTTTATAAAGAAACTCATAATTTTTTTCCATACCATCTCATCATCATTCATAAACCTTTTTATTGTCTTTATTCTCATACTCTTCATTCTAATCATTGGCTCTATTAGTCCCAACCCTCCCTTTTCCACCTCTCCAATTATTGTATTATATGCTATTTTTGCAGGCTTTTCATCCCATAAAAATTTTAAGATGCAAGTTTTTATTCTTTTATATGCCCATGCTGGCAGACTAACCACACTTAAAATATACCACATCTTAGACAAAAATAACGAATTTA
>VONZ01002217.1:0-61779 GCA_012976165.1 Labeo catla
GACATGCATCACAATAAGAAAAAAAAAAATCACAAAATGTTCTATTTGTTGTCTGTAAACTACACATTTAAAATGTTTTGAAGTAAATTTTGATTTATGAACAGAATTTTCTTGATTTGTTACATTTAAACTCCATTTTTACATGTTTAATGTTATTTTAAAGTGGTTCTATAGTTGATCCTGTATCTTAATTACAAATTAGAAATCACAAACCTTTTTTTTTTTTTTGGTCTGACTAAAGATTCTCCAGGGTTAAAAGATGGCGGCGTGAGCGACGTGCACGTCAGGTGTTAGTCTGCTAAATGTGATAATTTTGACCTTCATGCCTTAAGTTTCATTATTTCACAACAAATCATATAAAACTGGACCTTGTTTGCTGTAAATAAGGTTTGTTTGTCGCAAGGAAACTTTGTTTTCATTACGCAAACGGAGATCCACATGCTCGAGTTCGTCATGGAGCAGACGCCGATTTCCAATCAGACAATCTGGGACGCAATACAGCAAATTAAAATGCATATGCTTTCCCACTTTGACGCGAAAATGGATAATATTCAATTGGGATTACAAACAATACAGGGCTCGTTGACCACACTTCGTGATCAAGTGTCGGAACTTGAACAAAGAGTAAGCTCAAATGAGGATAATTTAACCGAACTTCAAAAGCAGGTTAAAACACTTGTGAATGAAAACTCTTACCTGCGTGATAAAATTGAGGATTCTGAGAATCGTAGTAGGGCATATAACCTGCGCGTTTTGCATGTTCCGGAAAAAGCAGAGGGTCAGGACATCCTCGGCTTTATGAAAGGTCTTATCTATCTACTTCTTGGGGAAGAGAATTTCACGACTCCTCTAGTCATTGAGAGGGCCCATCGTTCTCCCACTATGCTACAAACGAACGAGCCAAATGCTGGTCCAAGGCCGATCCTTGTGAAACTTCTCAGTCTCCAGGACAAACAACGGATTTTACGTCTCTCACGTGAGAAGAGTGAATTAAAATATGAAGACAAACGCGTCCACATTTTTCCTGATTACAGCGCTGGAATTGTCCTTAAACATCGGCAGTTTGATGGTATCAAGAAAAAGCTCAGCGAAATGAAGATGGAATACTCTCTTCTTTACCCTGCCACGTTGAAGATCATTGCAGCGGGCAAAGCTGTTAAGTTTAAAAGCCCTGAAGAAGTAGAGTCCTTTCTTCAAGATCGTGAGACTCCAATGACTGATTTCTGAGGTATGAGATGAACTGATTTGATTGTGATGTTACTTTGTGGCATGAATGGCTTGTATAACTATTGAAGTGAACCCAATTATTTGACTTGAGTAGCTTTGCTACCTGTCTTTTGTTGCCGATTAGTAGGTTATATAATTTTGGTCATGGTATTGAAAAAAAAAAAAAGAAAAAGGAAATATCTAGGTTTTCACTTCATGTATCAAGAAACTTAGCAGACAGTATCTGCATTCTCTCATGTTTTGGCCCTGCTGGTCTCTCTCTTTCTGTGTGTGTGGGTGTGGGTGTTTGAGTGCTCTCTCTCTTTCCTTGCTCCCCCCCTCTACTTTCTTAGTCATGTCTTTGAATAGTTTACATGGGTAAAGGCTTATTTGTCATTCACCTAAACATAAGAAGCTTGCTACATAAAATTGATCTCTTGAGGGCCTGGCTTGTTTACAATAAACCTAGTGTTATCACACTGTCTGAGACCTGGTTGAATGATAATATATTAGATGAGGAAATTAAATTGGACGGTTATGTCTTGTATAGAGCTGATAGGGGTAGTCGTGGCGGAGGGGTAGTCACCTATGTTTCCTCAAAATTATAATCCCAAAGGAAATCCCAGTACATTTTGAATGTCTTTTTGTCAGAGTTAGTTTTCACGCAAATAAACAGTTAATCATAGGTAATATCTATAGACCTCCTAATTCCCTCATAGAGTCAACACACTGTATAGGAACCACAAATAAATCAGTGGGCAACTCAAACGAGATGATAATCCTTGGAGATTTTAATATTAACTGGTTAGATCGTTCATCTCTAAAGGATAGACACTTTTTTGAAAGCTTAAACCTGACTCAATTAATCAGTCAACCTACTCGAATTGACCACAGATCCAAATCTTTATTAGATTGGATTCTGGTCACTCATACTCACAGAATTATTGATTCAGGAGTTTTACCCGATTGTTTTAGTGATCACTCCATGGTGTTCTGTGTGTGGAAAATCAAATTACCTTGCCTACCTCCTAAGGTAATCAGGGTAAGACAGAGCAAACATTTTAATCCAGAGTCTTTTATACAAGACTTGCTGGATATAAACTGGAATAGGCTCCATCTTATTCCGTCTATTAAAGATGCTTGGCATTTTTTCCACACTGAAGTCCTTAAAGTCATTGATAAACATGCCCCTTGGATTTCAGTAAAGGTCAAGGGCCATCATTTACCATGGGTGGAATCTGACTTAATACATTTATTTAAACAAAGAGACAAGGCGTGGGTAAAGTACAGACATTCAAAGGACTCAGCAGATGGGGCTGTTTACAAACAACTTAGAAACATGTGTACAACTAAAACAAGAAATGCCAAATCAAACTATTATAAAAATTTGTTATCCAACAATTTCAGCAATCCTAAGAAGTTTTGGAAAAATATAAATTCTTTACTCAACAATTCTACTAAAAGTACTGCTATCAAAATTAAATTGAACAATGACATTATTAGTGATCCTCTTGCAGTTGCCAATGCTTTTAATCAACATTTTTCCTCTATTCGTAGCTCACAATTCTCTATTTTTTCCTATTCTGCTCTGGCAAATGAGCGGCATAGCTCTTTCTCATTTGTTACAGTAAACCCTATTGATGTTCAGCAGGCAATCTCTGAATTAAAGTCTGGTAATGCTGACCCTGATGGCCTGGAGATGAAGTTTATCAAGCTTGCTTCTCATGTACTGGCATTTCCTTTATCAGATTTATTTAATCTATCATTATCCACCTGTGTGGTTCCATCAATGTGGAAGTCTGCCAGAGTTACAACAATATACAAGGGTGGCAATGTTCTTGATCCTAACAACTATAGACCAATTTCTATCATTAGTAGTGTAGCAAAAGTATTCGAAAAAATAATATTTAAACAATTATTTAAATATGTTAATGATTTTGCTATTTTGTCACCCAACCAATCTGGTTTCAGGCCAAATGTTTCTACATCCACAGCTCTTTTAAAATTTACAAACGACGTTTCATCTGCCATTGACAATAACATGTCTGCTGGTGCAATATTTATAGATCTTTCTAAGGCCTTTGATATGGTCGACCACTATCTGCTTCTCGATAAATTAAAAGCAGTAGGCCTCTCTAAAGATTCTCTTCTTTGGTTCAACTCTTATCTTCACTGTAGACATCAGCGTGTCTGTTTAAATGGTTGTATATCTCAGTTTGTGATAATGGAGAAAGGTGTCCCCCAGGGTTCTTCCCTGGGGCCTCTTCTTTTTTCTTTATTTATAAACGATCTTCCACAATTTTTTTCAGACTGTAGTATTCATTTGTATGCTGATGATACAGTGATATACTCATCTAATGTCTTGGTCTCTAAGACTCAATCCTTACTACAGTCTAATTTTAATGCTATTCAACGTTGGTTTCAGTCCAGTCATTTACTATTAAATAAGAAAAAGTCATATATAGCATGCTGTTCGCTACTAGATCAGCCTCCTCGAACCAAAGTAATAATTTTTCACTCAAATTTTTAGACGATACTCTACGTGAACAAGTTGTTGAAATTAAATATCTGGGCCTCTGGCTTGACTCACAGCTTTCTTTCAGGTGTCACATTAATTCTGTTGTGAAAAAGATTAATTTTAACCTACGAATACTGTATCGTTCTATTAATTGTTTTACTCAACTTACTAGGCTGAGAATTGTGTCACAGTTAATATTTCCTTTATTAGACTATGCAGATGTTGTCTACCAAAACACCTCAGAATCAAATTTGAAACCTCTAACTGTTGCTTTTAATAATATTTATAGATTTGTTCTGAGATGTCCCTTCACTACTCACCACTGTGTATTGTATGACTCACTGAACTTTTGGTCAGAAGACAGTATCACTGGTACCAGGTTCTTTTTAAATGTGTGTATTATGATTATCCTTCTTACCTGAAGGAATATTTAATTCCATATAGATCTAGATATAGATTGAGACATACTGAGTATCCCTCTTTCACTGTGCAAAACATTTTTAAAGAGACTGGTAGACGTACCTTTAAATTTAAAGCTCCTTCAGATTGGAATAGTCTGCCTGGGTCTCTAAGATCTATTACTTCTTTGTATTCCTTCAAAACATCGCTCTTCACCTATTTGCAAGCAAAGTATGGCTGTAAATGTTTTTCTTATGTGTGACTGGATTTATCTATTTACTTATTTATTACTTTATCATTATTTATGAGTATATGTTAGTATGGGTGTAGGTGTGTGTATGTATATTATGTGAATATGTGTATAAACAAATGTGTATGGGCTACATGTTGTCATGCTTCCTACAGTAATACTTACATACACATATGTGTTTTTTCTTGTTTACATGTATTTGTTTTCAATAATGAGTATGTGGGGCGGGTGAGGTGGCCGAGGTGGGATGAGGGAGAGTTTGAGCGAGTGTGAATGAAGCAGGAGGACAGCGGAGATCCAAAGCGTGAAGGTTTTTAAAACAATCCAGAGTGAACACAAACAAAAGGAAAACAGTAGGGAACCAGTAACCATGACGTACATCAACGGAGTAACAATACAATCACCGACAAAACACTAGGGGACAACCAACCTTAAATACACAGACAAACCAATCACAACAAGACAGGTACAAATGATTAGACAACGACGTAACTAATGAGAACTGGAACAGGAAGACCAAATATGGGGAACACTGGGAAAACACACAAACAGTCCAAATGGCACACACAGGTCTGACACACAGGTGCGCTGGATAGAGCTCCACCTCTGGAGGGCGCGCTGGAGGCAGCTCGGGCTCTGGCGGGCGTGCTGGAGGCACTTGACTCAGGAGCAACGACTTGACTGACTTGACTCAGGAGCAGCGGCCGTAGCTTGACCTGACTCCGGAACCGCAGCTGCAACTTAACTGGGCTCAGAAAACACAGCTGCAACTTGACTTAATTCAGAAGATGCAGCTGCAACTTGGCTTGACTCAGGAAGTGCAGCTGCAAATTGACTTGGCTCGGGGAACACAGCTGCAACTTGACTTGCCTCAGATGATGCAGCTGCAGCTTGACTTGACTCAGGAAATGCAGCTGCAACTTGGCTTGATTCAGGCGACGCAGCTGAAACTTGACTTGACTCGGAAGACGCAGCTGTCACAGGATTTGACTCGGGAGACGCAGCTGCGACTTGACTTGGCTCAGGAAACGCAGCTGCAACTTGACTGGGCTCAGGAAACGCAGCTGCCACTTGACTTGACTCGGGAAACGCAGCTATGAAGTGATGGAGCTCCATTTTTGCTACCCGCACAGACATCAGGGGTGGATCCAGCACGTGGGCCTTCATGACCACAAGTGGCGTCCGAGTGCTGTCCGCGTTTTTGACAAAGCAGGCGGTCAGAACCGTTGGTGCGTGTTGGCTGACACGACGCAGCGTGCCTCAGAGGGGGTTGGGCGACGGGACAGATGAACTTCTTCGACTTAGAAGTCGGATCCGTTCAAATATAGAACAACATTAATCAATTTGATCAGGGGATAATTACTAGCGGGGAAGATCACAACGGATCATGTTCTCGTCCAACCCCATCAGAAAACAAGCACCCAAAGCTGCGTCGTGACAGCTTAGCTGGTTAGCTAGCTCAAGGAAATCCTCTACATACCGCTCCAACTTCTGACCGCCTTGCCTTGCAACGCAGCCTCAGCATTCATGGTTTAGGTCGGTCATTCTGTCATGGTTGTCGTCGTGTGTGGGGAATGAAGCAGGAGGACAGCGGAGATGTAATGCGTGAAGGTTTATTAAAACAATCCAGAGTGAACACAAACAAAAGGAAAACAGTAGGGAACCAGCAACCACGCCGTACATCAACACAGTAACAATACAATCACCGACAAAACACTAGGGGACAACCAACCTTAAATACACAGACAAACCAATCACAAGAAGACAGGTACAAATGATTAGACAAACAGGAACAGGAAGACCAAATATGGGTAAAACTGGGAAAACACACACAAACAGTCCAAATGGCACACACAGGTCTGACACTTTGTTGATGTGTGATTATTTATTTACTTATATTGTTTTCAGATTTTAGCGACATTTTAATTATTGCACTGTATGGGTTTTACTATGGTGATTAATTAAACTCACACATGAACAACATGTCTGATTCATTGTCTTTTCTCTTTCTGTTTTCAGTCTGTATCATTGCAGAATTACAGAGAAACAGTGTCTCATCCTGACTTCAGCTCTGAAATCAAACCCATCACACCTGAGAGAACTGAACCTGAGCTGGAATGAACTAGGAGACTCTGGAGTGAAAAACCTCAGTGATCTACTGATGAACACACAATTCAAACTGGAGAAACTAGAGTTAGTATCATTATACTGTACAGCAGTGACAGTGAGATTAAAGTTCACTGTTTACTTTCATAAAGTCACCATGAAATTAAAGTTGACAGTTTTTATTTTTATGGAATATCTTTCCAATTTATGTGCCCTTATGATCTTTTATCTAAATAACTTTCTCCCTCACAACAACATCTCTTCTTTCCTCTGATGATGGAGCAGAAAAATCTGTCAGTCACTGGAGATCAAAATAATAACAAATGACAGCAATGCAAATGATGAATGGACCAAATTAAATCCAGCCATACATTTTAGTTTTTATTTTTTTATGTTTTTGCATTCACTCAGAGATACTGTACAAAAAAAAGGTGGTTGCAAAAAAGTGTTTATTGATAATAAATTACTCTTAAAATGTCTTTAGGTAAATTGTAATTCAGAAACAGAATTGCCTTGATTTCTCACATTTAAACTCATTTTTAAGTAGTTTTATAGTTGATCCTAGATCTTAATCTACTTTGTTAATCTTTTTTCCTTCTGTTCTTGTTTATGGTCATATAATGTTTTTGGCAATGTTTTAATTCTTACACTGTATGGTGTTAACACATGATGAATTTACTCACATGAACTTGACACTTGTCTGATTCATTGTCTTTTCTCTTTCTGTCTTCAGTCTCTGGGGATGCAGTATTACAGAGAAACAGTGTCTCATCCTGACTTCAGCTCTGAAATCAAACCCATCACACCTGAGAGAACTGAACCTGAGTGAGAATAAACTAGGAGACTCTGGAGTGAAAAACCTCAGTGATCTACTGATGAACACACAATTCAAGCTGGAGAAACTAGTGTTAGTATCATTATACTGTACAGCAGTGACAGTGAGATTAAAGTTCACTGTTTACTTTCATAAAGTCTCTGTGAAATTAAAGTTGACAGTTATTATTTTTATGGAATATTGACTTGATTTATCCGTGCACATAATGTATTTCTAATTTATGTGCCCTTATGATCTTTTATCTAAATAACTTTCTCCCTCACAACAACATCTCTTCTCTCCTCTGATGATGGAGCAGAAAAATCTGTCAATCACTGGAGATCAAAATAATAACGACAGATACTGCAAAATAAAGAAAGACAATTGCAAAATTGTTGATGATTTTTTTTTATTGATGATAAAGTACTCTTAAAATGTCTTTAGGTAAATTGTAATTCAGAAACACAATTGTCTTGATTTCTCACATTTAAACTCAATTTTCACATTTTTAATGTCATTTTTAAGTAGTTCTGTAGTTGATCCTAGATCTTAATCTACTTTGTTAATCTTTTTTTTTTCTTCTGTTCTTGTTTACAGTCATATAATATTTTTGGCAATGTTTTAATTATTGTACTGTATGGTGTTAACACATGATGAATTTACTCACATGAACTTGACACTTGTCTGATTCATTGTCTTTTCTCTTTCTGTTTTCAGTCTGTGTAATTGCAGTATTACAGAGAAACAGTGTCTCATCCTGACTTCAGCTCTGAAATCAAACCCATCACACCTGAGAGAACTGAACCTGAGCTGGAATAAACTAGGAGACTCTGGAGTGAAAAACCTCAGTGATCTACTGATGAACACACAATTCAAGCTGGAGAAACTAGTGTTAGTATCATTATACTGTACAGCAGTGACAGTGTTATTAGTTTACTGTTCAGTTTACTGTTTTAAGTTTTTTGTGTGTATTTGTGACTTTACACTCAAAAATTATTTTTGGCTCTTGTTCATTTTAATTGAAATGAGCTAAAGTGACACGTTTTTGAACATTTACATAGAAGAATCAAAATGATTAAAATCACTTCAACAGTTTAAACCAAAACACTTCATATTCAGTATCTTATAATGAGTCTGAGTTCACATTATATTTGTGAAAAATTCTTCTCCTTAATGATTTGTTTGTAAGATGATCTTCTCTGTTTGTCTCTTTCTAGTCTTATGGAATGTGGAATTAGAGATGTTTCTTCTTTAACTCAGTCTTTGACAAACACAAAAGCACTGCAGTTTCTAAAAGAGCTTGATCTGAGATACAATAAGATTGGAGACTCAAAGCAGCAGCTCATTGATGTGCTACGAGACTCAAACTGTGAACTGAGGTGAGTAAACTTCACTTTCTGATATTAAAGAGATTTATTTACCTCTAATATGTGAACAAATATATACTTTCAAATATTTGTGAAAAAAGTTTATCAAATTATCATCAAGCTTTATTTCAAAGGGTTTGTGTCAGAATGAAATGTAAAGTTGATAAAAATGTTGAACACAAAGGAGGAAAGAGAACAAAAGCACACTGCCAGAGCTTTATACAACAACACCTGCTTTAATAATGACATCAGTAATAGTGAATCATTACAGTTTGAAATAGATTTGGCAGATTGTAGGAACAAAATGAACACCCCACAAAGTCTGCAAAAATATTAAATGACAAAATACGTAAACATGCAAAGTGTCAGTCCCATGTGAAATGCATAGAAATTTTGCTGAGTAAACAAGAGATGGCAATTGAAAAAGCAGTGCAGCGCTGTGGAGAAAACATAATGAGAAGAGTTTAAAAGCGACTGAGAATTGCATGTGAACAGTTTATATGATCCGCCAAAACAACCTCTAATTTAAAATCCAGCCACGGCTGATAGAACTGCAACAACTCAACGGTGTAAACCTGGAAAACATGCTTCATTCTGACAAGGCTTGTCCTAATATGCTCATGTTTACTGGAGAAACAATGACAGCTCAGTTAGTGCTGCCTGTCCTCGTCCTTTACGTCTGTGACAGCTCTTTGGGAAACCTATCCAGTGTTGGTCAAACTCTTCTAAAGTGAAGACCAAACAAGATCTACCATAAAGAGGCATTGAAGTCAAAATGACACAGTGGCTTTTTTGGTGAGGATGTTGTTGATAAAAGATGCTCCGGAGACCCTGCAGGCCTTATCCCTGTTTCTTCAGATAAGAGATGTCACAGGGGTCAGTGCTGATTTTGAGGTGGGCATTGCACTGAGTACACTGCGATCCATGAGACAAGCTGATGGTGTGAATGCAAAATGCATGAATGACGAGTTTGTTTCCACACGTTCAAGGGTGTAAAAGTGTCTCAACCAAGGGACACAGACCATCTAAAGGCAGAAGTATTAGGTGAACGATTTTTGGTTTCTCTGACCTGAGCACAGGCTGGATGACGACAGAATTATTTCTGCTGCAGCTGCTCTAACTCGGTCAAATTGTCCATCCGATAAAGACTAGCACATCCTATTTCGTGATGACAACTTTTCACGATACACAAGACTCTTGCTGTTGAGGCCACATCAAGTCCCAAATGCCTCAAGGGATTCCACCAATTTAACCCTTTAACTGATGTCTCTACCGTATGGTTGAGATAAATTTGATAGGGAATAAATCTATCAAAAGGAAGAGATGAGAGAGCAATCTTTGCACATCTATATTGCCCCATCTCTGTGTCTGCTTTTTCCATGGAGGGATGGGAATTTTCAATGTCACTTTTCAAGTGAGAGCATCAGTTTACAAACGTCAGTCAGTCACACAGAAGCGAGATTGGTGCTGGTCAGTCATCAGATAATAGGGTCAAACAAGCAATCAAGGAAGTAGGGATAAAACCATAAAGTTGTTGTGAACAGGGAAGAGGGTAAAGAACAGAAATATAGCAAAATATATGAGAAATGCAGTTAAAGACATGGTATAGCATATACAGTGCCCTCCACTAATATTGGCACCCTTGGTAAATATGAGCAAAGACGGCTATGAAAATAAATTACTTTATCTTTTTAATCTTACATTCAAAAAACTCACAAAATGCTAACCTTTCATTGAAGCAAAACTTGGGGGGAAACTTACATTATGAAATAAATATTTTTCTCTAACGCATGGTGGGCACAATTATTGGCACCCTTAGAAATTATAATGAGTAAAATATCTCTGAAGTATATTCCCATTCATATTTGCATTTATTTAGCACACTAGAATGACTAGGAGTATGATATTGTCCAGCAATAACTTCCTGTTTCACAGGAATATAAATATGAGGAGCACAAAGGCCAAATTCCCTTAATCATCCATCACAAGGAATAAAACCACATAATATAGTTCTGATGTGCAGAACAAGATTGTTGAGCTTCACAAAATAGAAAGTGTCTGTAAGAAATAAGCCAAAGCATTGAAAAGTCCCATTTCCACCATCAGGGCAATAATTAAGAATTTCAATCAACTAAAGATGTTACAAATCTGCCTGGAAAAGGATGTGTGTCTATATTGTCCAAATGGATGGTGAGGAGGACAGTTTAAGTGTCCAAAGACTCTCAAAGTATCACAACAGGAAAACTGCAGAGATTAATTGAGTCTTGGGGTCAAAAGACTAAAAAAAATTCAAACAGCCCCTTCATTACCACATGGTGTTCAGGACGGTTTTAAGAAAAATCATCCTTGCTCATCCAAAAACAAACTCCAGCGTATTTAGGTTTCTGTGGTCAGATAAAGCTAAAAAAAGAGCTTTCTGGCAGCAAACCCACCAGATGGTTTTGGTACAGAAAGTACCCCATGCCCATGGTTAAATATACTGCTGGATCTTTAATGTTGTGGGCTTATTTTCCTGCCAGAGGTCCTGGACATCTTGTTTAGATACATGGCATCATGAATTCTAGCAAATACCAACAGATACAAAATCTAAATCTGACTGCATCTGTTAGAAGTCCTATAATGAGCTGTGGTTGGATACTCCATCAGGACAATGATCCAATTGTAACATCAAAATCAACACAAAAATGTGTCACTGAGCATAAAATGAAGCTTCTCCCATGGCCGTCCCAGTTGCCTGACCTGAACCCTATAGAAAATGCATGAGGTGAACTGAAGAGAAGAAGCACCAGCACGGAGCTGAGAAACTGAAGGATCTGAAGAGTTTCTGTATGAAGGAATGGTCTCTGATCTCTTGTCAGGTGTTCTCCAAACTCTTCAGGCAATAAAGGAGAAAACTCAGAGCTGTTATCTTGAATAAAGGAGGTTACAATAATTGGGTGCCAATATTATAATCATATTTACCAAGGTGCCAATATTAGTGGAGGGCACTGTATATTGCTTTACAGCTATATATATTATACAGACACTTATTTTTTATTTTTTATTTTTTTTTACTTTGTGGACCCTGAAGGTTATCAGATGTATCCAAGATACTAATAAAGTTGAAGGAATTATTATTATTGCAAAATAACTAATGAAATAGTTCTTTGAATTTAAATCGAGAGTTACCATGGACTGACATCTCAACCGTACAGTAGAGTTTTATAAAAAACATAAATTGAAAAAATAAGTGCACGAGGCTATTTATTAGTTGTCTACTAATAAGAATTTATTGTTAAATAATTTTTTTAATTAGCTCCTTTTAGGGGTGAAAGTTAAAGGGTTAAATGTCATGGTGTCATCAGAGAGAATCTGCACAAAGTGCTCACTACTGTCTCCACACTAACAACTTTAACAGCCGAGTGTAAACGAGAATTGAGTGCAATGAATTATATTTATAAACCGTGCATATACATCGATGGTAGAAACAGATTAAACAGAAACAGTCTCCACACTGAACAGCCTACTGTTTATTTCAGTAAATGGAGCAGGGGTCTCAATCCCTGATGATCGTTGCACCGGAAAGTAGAAAAAAAAAAAACACAGAAGTGTGTCATTAAAGCAGTGTTTAGTCTGACAAATAAGCATAAACAAAAAATATTTTTTGTAGCCATTTAAAAAAGTGTTTTTATTTTATTTGTGTTTAAATATTATTTGTTTGGGTTTCCTTTAGTTTAATTTGTTAATTCAGAAAGAAACTTGTAAGCGTCATAAAATTGGACGGCAGTACACCGGAAGAAACGGAGTGGGACAGATATAATTTTTTGGCTTGATGTTTTGGTCTTTTGTCTTGGCTGTGGAAGCATGGCAGCGGGCTTTGTCTTGAATGCACTTCAGTGTTTTGTTTTTCATAGAATCACTTCTTTTTCATTTGTTTTAATTTGTATCTTAACTTTAATATAATTCTGTTGGTAAATTATCTTTCGAATAAAACCAGAATGATGAATAAACATTTCTTGGAATGAAGTGCGATCAAGACAAAGCCGCTGCCATGCTTCTGCGGCCGAGACAAAAGACAAAAACGCTATTTATATTTTATGTTCACAGCACTGTAGAGCACAGCTATAGAGTTAATTTGTAATTTGTTGTTATCACAGAATAAACCGACAGGTTGATCAGGACTTGTATCATCCTGAAGGGGTTTATTCTGTGATAACAACCGGCTGGATGTGCATCATCCCACTTATTATATTGTTTCTTGCCACATAAGTCAATAATTAAACACAAATTATTGATTTGAAATGAAATATTGTTTAACTCTTTAAATGCAAAGCTTCCACAAAGAAAAACAGTTCCTAACAAACTACTGTGAACCTGGAAGTTCAGACAAGACGGACATTGAAGACATAATGTACAGTCGCTGTATGAATGTATATAAAACTGTTTGTACACAGCAGATGTTTTCCAGATGAAGTGATCTTTAACAGAACGTACGTGTGCTATCTGGGGTTGTATCATTAATTACACATCTTTTCACCGCATAAATAAAGATGAGGACATACAATGTTATTTGAGAAAAAGCCTTTTAAAAAGACAAACCCTGTGTCAGAAATCACCGCCATACACTTAAACAGCGCAATACAATACAGATATACATTAATTGTAAATTGATTACTAATTTGTTTTCTATTTTTGTTTTTTTTTTAATGTAATTTCAGTTCTTTACTGAGACCAATACAAACATGTTTAAACTAGAGGACAAACAGCTTTAACTAGTGGAACATTTCACTGAAAGATTTTTGTTTTAAGGCAAAATCACATTTGTATTTGTTCCATGTCATTTATTATATTTGGTGTAAACTCATTAGTATGTGTTTCACTTTATTTTGACTCAATAGAGACACGGATTGGAATTCATGTTCTAAATGTATTATATTTAAAACACAAATACTGTTTTATAAATATGTATTCAGATCAGGTAGAGTCAGTAATTAATCTGATTACAGGATTTTGATGCAAAAATATATAGTAACTAATTTGTAGTTTGTTCCACTGAACTCTGATTATCTTCTCTTCTGTTCCACCTTACAGTGTAGATGAAGATCCATCACCTGAAGTCCCTGATAGAGTTCAATCACAAGAAATACCTGGAGTCTAATCACCAAAAGATGATAAATGCTGTATATGATAATTTGAAGTGGTCTTGAGAGGAGCAGTAAACATCAGGTGAGGATCCACAGAAGAGCTTCACTACTGTGTCTATGAGGAGAAAGAAATGTGGGATAAATGTGTGAATGTGATCCATACAGGTGAAGAGACTCAGACTTTACAATCAAATAATGCAGCATGTGTGTTAGAAACATGTGATATTGAATGATTAATGTTGCTTTAGTATTCAAGTGATCATTTTGTTTAATTTAAAGCTGGAACAGAGGAGGAAGAAGCTCAGATGAGTCTGTCTGGCTCTTCAGTTTAATAACATTTGTATTAAAATCCATAATGATTCAAATGTTTCTAATCATAAATGCAGCACTTAAATGTATGAAAAGAAATTATAAAAGTTTATAATGTGAAATTTCCAAGTTACTTAAAACATTTGTTATATCATATTTTATACACATTGTTATTCTATTTATGTTATATTAGGTTAGTTATGTGTGTGTGTCAGTTGTTAATGTACAGATATCCAGTATATTGTGTTTGTTCTGTGGATGGAGTCTCTCCTTCATCAGTTCAGACCAAATAAACATTTTCATCAGTTAACAGCATTTGTGTCTTTCAGTCTCCTCTAGATAGTCAAATACATTTGTCTTTTTCACCACGTTTACGTTTACATGTAAATAAAATGCTACATATACAGTTAAAAACAACTACTTTATTATTGAAGCTGCATAAGCAGTTTCTGTATCTTAAATATAAGCTAACTTGTAGACATGAAACATAAGAGGCTAATGTATTAAGACTGAAATGGTCCCATTATATGTATGATTAAAGGTACAGTTCACCTAAAAGTGTAAATTGTGTCGTCATTTACTCTCCCTCGTGTTGTTTCAAACATCTATGATGATATTTTGAAAAAAGTCTCAGTGTCTTTGGTTGCCAACATTGTTCAAAGGTATTTTATATTCTACAGACAAGTGAAGGAAAGCAAGAAACACCTTTGAAAGCTAAATTAAATTATATCTCAATTATACCAGTCTAAGTATCAGAGTTTTCCTCATGAAAAAAAATAAATCTCTTTAACCATGTAAGACTAAATCAATGCTTTTGGAAAGTACATAAACAACAGATATTTTGACCTTAAATACTATGAATTAGATAAATTACCTACAAATACATAGAAACTGTAAATGAAATCACTGCAGAAGTGTTAAAGTGTTTGTGAACAGGAAGAACAAAGACAGTGAGGATCTCAAACTAAAGTCTTCTGTATCAGCAGTGATGTTGATGTTGATGTTGATGTTGAAGGTTTCGAGGTTTCAGCACCTGATCTTTATGAGGATTCATCAGTAAAAATACAGAAACAATCACTAAATGTACAATCAAAACTTTCAGAAAATATTTTAAATCAGAGAAATCTGCTGCAGATTTGTCAGTGAATTCACTTCTTGTTGAAATACTACACTGATTTTAAACAGAATAATATTTACTGCTGTATTAGTTCTGGCTATATCTATAATAGTAATTCATAAATGAGAACACTTTAAAACCAACAGCTTTTATATGAATTCAGTGTGTTTATACACACATGTGATTGTAAATGTAAGCAGTTTAGCATTGTTTAACAAATGTAAAATTTTATTATCCTAAATCTTGTGTATTACAGTTTAAAATGATTTCTAATGCATACAGGTGAAACAAATGAAATAATGCAGCATTAATATAAACATACATGTACACATGGGCGATATATCAAATAACATTTCAGTCATAGTACAGATCAGCTCTTTTGAGGGTTTCGTCAGTTTGTTCTTTCAGATTCAGTGAATCTGCTGCGTTCGTTTCATCACATCTGGTTCGAGGACCTGAAACCGGAAGTTGTTCATCAGTTAACACGGTCAGTGTCTTCAGCTTTGTTTTGTAAATTGGGTGATATTCACTTTCTTCTCAGATGTGACTTTGATTTACCCAAACTTCCTGTGAAGTTATCAGCATTCACCAACAAGTCTTATTATGTTGGAAATTGACACACACACAATTTTACACCTCACAATACTCCTGTCTGGAATAACAAATCCCTGTTTTATGAGAACTGGGTAATTAGAAATATTTGGTCAGTGATGGATGTAATGGATGAGAGTGGTGATATGTTAGATTACAATTCTTTCACTTTAAAACACAGATTTTCCTGTCATCTGTTCTTTACTGTTGTTAATTCAATACCCTCAGGTATAAAATGTTAATGAGATGTTCCCTTTCTTCCCTTATTATATGTTGGTGATATTGAAATAGAGAGTAAACTCTGCACTAACAAATATATAAGATACATTATTATCCAGTCATGTCACCCCTGTCAAATATTGAGAAAGAAATTAGATGATTTATTTAATAAAAATACTATTAAATATTTCAGAACAGCTCTAAGATTCATACCTATCCCTCCAAAGGTCAAATACACTTTAAAATACAAATGATATATATTCTTCCACAAATTTCTACATTTCTAAAACGCAACGAATAGTTAGGATGTATTAGAAACTGTACATTTGTTAATGTATTGGTCCTCACGGCTCCTGCGATCAGTTGTCTGCATTTGTTGTCGTGACCACAGACAGAAACAGGTTGAACATTGTCTCTTGTGCAGTGTTTTTGGTTTATGTTACTTGGTAAACATGCTGAAGTAGAAACATGCAGAACAAACTTCATGATCTACTAATTGAGATTCAAACTACTGTAGTTAAACAGAAAACTGAACAACAAACAACAGGCACAAAAGCTGCAGAACAGTGATTGATGAATGATCAGAGACTGTGTTACTGTTTGAAAATCACTAACATCTCTTACAGAATGATGAACAGACAGACGTCAAGCATCAGAGAAGATGATCAGCCAAAGACTGAAGAAAGAACAGAATATCAACATGTCAACCTCCGAAACCACAGGTGAAAATTACAGTCACATCATTGTTTAAAATTATTCAAAAAGAATATTTTCATTGAATTCTGTCAATAAAATTAAAATTTCTTGAAGCACTGTGTTTACATCCAGAGGCAATATACATCATATCTAAAGAAATTCATTTCTTTTTGCATATTTAGTGAAAATTAGCAATGAAAATGAAAATAATGATTATTTTCATCTCCTCAACAAACTCCAAACATATTTATTTTTATGTTTTAATAATTTGTTAAAATGTGATCAAGGTGATGTAGGTCAAATATAATCTAAGACTTTTGTTTCGTACAGTGATTGTCGTCCACAATCTTCCTCACAGGAGAAGATGAGCAAAGAACAACCTCCTATGAGTAAGTCTTTATCTACATAAGTAAATTAAGTTATGTGTGGAAGATATTAACAATTTATCCCCAATAAAATACAAGTGATTAAATGTATCTCCTGTTGGTGGATTCTGGTTATTTTGATCTGTGATGTTGGATTAAGATCAAGATCCTGTAATCATAACATGTTACATATCACATGTGCTGTGTGTTATTGTGTGATGTGAGGATTGTGGACACTGAATGTCTGATTGACTGTTTGCAGTGAGGATTGTTCTTCTGGGTTCGAGCGTGTCTGAAAACAGTCATGTGGGAAACTTCATATTAGGACGAGCAGCGTTTGACAGTGAAGCTCCTCCAGATGTTGTAGAGAGAGTCGCAGGAAGACTGAAGGACAGACACGTGATGATCATCAACAGTCCTCAGCTGCTCCAGACCAACATCTCAGATCATCAGATCACACAGACAGTGAGAGAGTGTGTCCATCTGTCTGATCCAGGACCTCATGTGATCGTTCTGCTCCTCAAACATGAGCCGTGTTCAGCAGAAGATCAAGAGCGTGTGGAGAAGGTGCTGCTCTCTTTCTCTGAGCGCGTTTATCAACACACCATGGTGCTCAGCACACGAGAGCCCACTGAAACCAATGACATCCTGCAGAAAATCATTCAGAAATGTGCAAACAGACACTTCAGTCTTCAGACGAGCAGCTCTCCTCATGATCTTCTGCAGACGCTTGAGGACATTGTGAAGATAAATAATGGACGACACCTGGATTGTGCTGAAGGTACAACAGTATTTTACAATGGATGATATTGTGTGACGATATTTGGTGTTTATATCGGTAATTTAACATGTTTAAATTTTCTTCTTCTGTCAGAAGGTGTGAAGCTGAATCTGGTTGTGTGTGGGAGCGACGAGACATTAAAATCCTCCATATCAGAGCAGATCCTGCAGCAGACAGACAGAAGATCAGATCGTCTTTACGTAGATTACGTAGCCAGGCTGTGATCAATCAATAAATCACAAAAATTCCACACTGCCAATGTGATACAGACACAGACACAGTGATTGAATGTTAACGTCAAGTCTAAATGCAGCCTAACAACAACAAAAGTATTGACTTTTAGTTCTGTTCATCTTTGTTAGATTCATGGTTACTGTTAAAATACACTGAAAAACGAAAAATGTCATTATTTACTCGCCCTCATGTGAAATAGATTTAACAGAATCAAAACCGTGCCTGCTTGATTTGAAGGAACCAATGAGATTTACAAGCACATTTAAACTTACCATACTTTTACCATATTTGATGCATTTATTCTGAATAATTCCTTTACAATGCAGAAATATTAACAAATGGCTGTTAATAAAGTTATTATAATATAAAGTTTATATATTATAATGCACCTTAATGTTGGTGCTACCCACAATTAAACAAAAAGAAGAAGTTTATATATTATGAACCCTAGGCTCGGTTATTTGGTTTATTTAATTCCTGGATACTGCCTGCCTGTAAATATTGTGCCCAAGAGCATAAAAGTGTTTAATCAAGTATATAGAAATAAATTTGAATGTAGGCTATATTGTGAGTAGTCATAAAAGTGATTAATAAATAAAAATAAAACAAAAATGTAAGAGTGAATCATTCTGTGAATCTTCAGTTGATTCAGTGTTTCAGAGGGCTTCATTTCACATCATCACAACTGTTTTCAACTTCCTCTTCTTCTAGCTAGAGCACAACTGAAGCTGCTTTGGCTTGACTTTTTAATGACAGCTGGCAATGCAGCTGTATGTGCATTCCTGCCATTTACTGGGAGTGTAAAGCCCAGACGGAAGACAGAGAAAACAAAAATAAATCCTCCTAATTAAATCTCTCTCTCTTTCTCTCTCTCTAATTACTTACATTTATTGGTCACTTACTTCTATTAGTACTCATAACCAGTGTTGGGGAGTAGCTTGTTACATGTAACGGAATTACGTAATTTAATTACAAAACAAATGTAATTGTAATTAGCTATAGTTACTGAGAAAAAAGTATGTAATTAAATTACAGTTACTTTTGAAAAATGTTAATGATTACAAAGGGGGTTACATCTGAATTTCACACAAATACACCCACATACAGATTTAATTGTCTAGTTTTATAAACTGCATTGATTGCAGAATAGGACACATGCTTATTCAATAACTATTTTATTTCCTATTTGGGTTTTTGCATATACTTTAGATTTTAAGATAAATTGTTTTTTTCCAGGGCGTTGTTAGATGGCAGTGTTTCCTGTCATAACTATGCAAACATTTGATTTCAAAACCAGTATCATAGCTATTAAACTATTTCTTGTTATGAGTTCAAATCTGAATTTAACCTCAGAATGATCTAAAATGATCTAAAAATGAGTTAATAAGAGTCTGAATTTGTTTTGGCTGTGCTTTAAATTAAATTATTACACGGCTTTACGGAATGCTTGATTCTGATTGGTCATTCATCACATTCCAAGGTATGTTATTCTTCCATAACAACTGGTAAAAGCTAATAACACAGACTCATCCGGCCTATTCGTTGGCCTATACACTTGATAATTTTTCTTAGTGGAAGCTTTGGATTTGGTTAGCTATTAAAATATTAAAACTCAATTCAATATTATGTGTACAATTTGTTGATGAGGTCATCCTGGTTATGTGGACTCAACAAGCAACTGTGTAATAAATGGGATAATGTACGTCCAGCCAGTTGTTATTGCAAAATAAAGATGTATCCCTTACTTATTATAATCTTAATTCAAGTGATCAAGGATTTTAAAAGTCTGACAGTAATCAGTGTTGAGAGCTACTGTAAGGTTAAAACTGCCTGGTTTAAATGTTTCAAAAATGTTAGAAATTTAGAAAAGTAAATCAAAAAGTAATCAAAAGTAATAAGTTACATGACTTTAATATAGAATAGAATATAGAATAAGAAAGAAACAGACTAATATTAGCGTAGATGCCATTCTTCTGACGATGCACTGAGTACATCGGGTGTTATGGGAAGTAACTGAGCCTAACTTTTAAAACACCCCCAAACTTGGTTTCTCCCATTTCCCATGATGCACTGCAGCACAGATATAAAGGCTCATTCCACAATCATTCTGGTTTCTTAACCGGATCCAGCAGCATGGTGGCAGGTGAGGTGAGTAAGTGCTGCTCTTGTAAATGGGTTTATATTTTGTGTGTTAGTTAGTGATGGCTAAGTGAAGCGTTCTGAACTAGTGAAGCTTTCAACACAATTGTATCGGAAAAAGGTTCATGTTGTGGCTATTAGTAAAAATGAATAACACCTTCCAAAGTGCTGTGCTCCATTGCAGCCGCTGGTTTCACATCTGGTTCTACAAATGATTCTTTGTTTTATTTTATTGTATTTAAATAATGGTCATTGTCAAAGTCAATTATTTATGTTTGTGTGCTAGCACTAAAATAAGTTAAATAAAACATAAATTCATAAATGAAATCTATGATATCTTTATTTGAACTCTGCCTCAGTCCTTAGACTTTTTCTTCAGTGTTAATTTTTGAGCTCAGTATATAAATTACAACTAAAAAATAAATTCATAAACAATGCTAACACATTAAAATGTACTATAATGTAAAGGAAACGGCACTGGGCTTCGCTTCGTTTGAACCAGATACTGAAGCAAGCGCATGGTTTTCAGGTGAATGAAGCTTCGGACGTCATTGATCACTTGCTTTTCTTAAAACGAATCAAGCTCTGATTCAGTACTTCAATGTGAAATGTGTGTTTTTTTGATACAAGCTTTGGAGCATCCTTGTTGAAGGTAACATCACTAGTGTTAGTTAAAGATGGTCTGTGGAACATTTCCCTGTTTAGTTGTGTTAGAATAGATGTGTGATTACTGGATGGTTTACTGCATTTGTGTGCTCGTGTTCAGTTACAGTAAATGAAGCTGATTCACTGCTCATCTCTCACTCATATTATCTTCCTAATATGCCTGTCTCTCTTCTACTACACTTCTGATCCATTCATAACAAACCTAGAGAAACACTTAATGTCTAGATATTACGACAGACATACGATCATGACCGTATGTGATTTACATATTGGTCTGTTTTCCTAATAATAATGTTAACATGAGGAATGCTAAACGAGGGTCACTTAGTGTGATGGGATGGATGTTGTTACTACAACCCCCTCTGCTGGAGAATAGGAAGAGCGCACTACAGGTTTAGCTGAGGCCTTCACCTGGTTAACTGGTTAATGATTAACTTGATTGCTTCAGGTTGAAAGTAGAGTGTGCTGTTACTCAGTCACTGAACTGCGTTAATGTTAAAAAATCACTGTTATCTTAATAATAGCAATTGCAGGCAGTTTGTGTTAAATAACAACATTTTCTGTCCATGTAAAATAGCTTGAAAAAACTGCCAGCGCTTTGGTGTCAAAAATATACTTTTTTAAAATTTATTTTATTATTAATTTTTTTTTGGTGAGTTTACATTATACATGCCAGCGATCTCCAGGAGTTTGCCTCAAATACATTAAATATTAATAAAAATTAACTTCTGACACTTTACAGCAATCGCAGGCAGTTTGTGTCAAATAAATATGTTTTCTGTCTATACAAAATAGCTTGAAAAAACTGCCAACGCTTTGGTGTCAAAAATATACTTTTTTTAAAATTTTATTATTATTATTATTATTATTATTATTATTATTATTATTATTATTATCATTATTATTATTATTATTATTATTTTGGTGAGGTTACATTATACTTACTTAGCCGATCTCAGGAGTTAAGCCTCAAATACACCATTAAATATGAATAAGCATTAACTTCAGATGCCAGTCCAACCAATCCCAGGCGGTTTACATGTCAAATAAAACCATTTCCTTTCATATAAAATAACACAGAAAGTGTGTCAATTAGCTTTGGTGTCAAATTAATGCATTTCATAATTCTGGTAAAGGTTACATTATACTTAGCGATCTCTAGGAGTTCGCCTCAAATACATTAAATATTAATAAAAATTAACTTATGATACATTTCAACAATGCAGGCAGTTTGTGTCAAAGAGGCCAAAACATTTTCTATCTATATAAAATAACTTGGAAAAAATGTGTCAGGGCTTTGGCGTAAAATAAATAACTTAAATATTTTTGAACGGTTGCATCAGACTTGCCAGTCATCTCCTGTAATTGGCGTCAGATACATTTTATATAAATAAACATTAACTTCACATACCAGTCAGCAATCGCAGGCAGTTTCTTTCAAATAGAATCATTTTTTGTTCATATAAATAACTTGAAAAAAGTGTCAGGGTTTTGGCTGCTATTAAGCCTCTAATTTAAAAAACACAACTTGACCCCAATGAATTAACTAATTACAGACATATCTCAAATCTCCCATTTCTGTCCAAGATATTAGAAAAGGTTGTATCCTTACAGTTGTCTTCCTTCCTACAGAAATATGATATCTGTGAGGATTTTCAGTCAGGTTTTAGACCGTACCATAGTACTGAGACTGCTCTTATTAGGGTTACAAATGATCTACTCTTGTCATCCGATCGTGGTTGTATCTCTTTGTTAGTGCTACTGGATCTTAGTGCTGCGTTTGATACTGTTGACCACAACATTCTCTTGAATAGACTTTAGAATTATGTTGGCATTAGTGGTAGTGCATTGACATGGTTCAAATCGTATCTATCTGACCGCCATCAATTCGTGGCAGTAAATGAAGAGGTATTATATAGATCACAAGTGCAGTATGGAGTACCGCAAGGCTCAGTACTAGGGCCATTACTCTTTACGCTTTACATGTTACCCTTGGGTGATATCATCAGGAAATATGGTGTTAGCTTTCACTGCTATGCTGATGATACCCAGCTCTATATTTCTTCGCGGCCCGGCGAAACGTACCAATTTGAAAAACTAATGGATTGTGTAGTTGAGTTAAAAAATTGGATGACAAGTAATTTCTTACTGCTAAATTCTGAAAAAAAAACAGAGGTGTTAATTATTGGGCCTAAAACCTCAGCGTGTAATAACCTACAACACTGTCTAATAGTTGATGGCTGTTCTGTCAATTCTTCGTCATCATTTAGGAACCTAGGTGTGCTATTTGATGGTAATCTTTCCTTTGAAAACCACATCTCTAGTATTTGCAAAACTGCATTTTTCCATCTCAAAAATATATCTAAACTACGACCTATGCTCTCATTGTCAAATGCTGAAACATTAATTCATGCATTTATGACCTCACGGTTAGATTATTGTAATGCTTTATTGGGTGGTTGTTCTGCTCGCTTAATAAACAAACTCCAGCTGGTCCAAAATGCAGCAGCTAGAGTTCTTACTAGAACCAAAAAGTATGATCATATTAGCCCGGTTCTGTCAACACTGCACTGGCTCCCTATTAAACATGGTATAGATTTTAAAATCTTGCTAATTACTTACAAAGCCCTGAATGATTTAGCTCCTCAATACCTGAGCGAGCTCTTATCACATTATAGTCCCTCACGTCCGCTGCGTTCTCAAAACTCTGGCAATTTGATAATACCAAGAATATCAAAATCAACCGCGGGCGGCAGATCATTTTCTTATCTAGCGCCCAAACTCTGGGACAATCTACCCTACAATGTTCGGGACGCAGACACACTCTGTCAGTTTAAATCTAGATTAAAGACCCATCTCTTTAACCTTGCTTACACATATTCTTATAATTCAAATCCGTTAAAGGATTGTTAGGCTGCACTAATTAGGTCAACCGGAACCGGGAACACTTCCCATAGCACCCGATGTACTCAGTGCATCGTCAGAAGAATGGCATCTACGCTAATATTAGTCTGTTTCTCTCTTATTCCGAGGTCACATTAACCACCAGATCCAGTCCGTATCCAGATCAGATGGTCACTGCAGTCCCCTGGATCCAGTCCGAACCCAGCACCAGATACCAGATAACTTCAGATACCAGTCAGCAATCGCAGGCAGTTTCTTTCAAATAGAAACATTTTTGTTCATATAAAATAACTTGGAAAAAACCTGGTGTCAGGGCTTTGGGGTAAAATTAATATTTTTCATATTTCTGAACGGTTACCTCAGATTTGCCAGTGATCTTCTGTAATTGGCGTCAGATACATTTTATATTAATAAAAATAAACTTCAGATACCAGTCAGCAATGCATGGTATAGTTTCTTCTTTCAAAGAAACATTTTTGTTCATATAAAATAACTTAAAAAGTGTCAAGGAGCTTTGGCATTAAAATAAATAACTTAGATATTTTTGAACGGTTGCCTCAGTCTTGCCAGCGATCTCCTGTAATTGTCGTCAGATACATTTTATATTAATAAACATTAACTTCAGATACCAGTCAGCAATCGCAGGCAGTTTCTTTCAAATAGAAACATTTTTTTGTTCATATAAAATAATTTGAAAAAATTGTCAGGTCTTTGGGGTAAAATTAATATTTTTCATATTTTTGAAAGGTTACCTCAGATTTACCAGGGATCTCCTGTTATTGGCGTCATATACATTTTATATGAATAAACATTAACTTCAGATACCAGTCAGCAATCGGAGGCAGTTTCTTTCAAAAAGAAACATTTTTTGTTCATATAAAATAACTTGAAAAAAGTGTCTTGACTTTGGTGTAAAATAAATATTTTTATATTTTTTGAGCGGTTACTAAAACTTGCCAGTGATCTCCTGTAATTGGCGTCAGATACATTTTATATGAACAAACATTAACTTCAGATACCAGTCAACAATCGCAGGCAGTTTCTTTCAAAAAGAAACATTTGTTGTTTATATAAAATAACATGGGGAAAAAAAGTGTCAGGGCTTTGGTGTAAAATAAATATTTTAAATATTTTTGAACGGATACCTCAGATTTGCCAATACTCCTGTATTTTGGCGTCAGATGATACATTTTATGTTAATATATATTAACTTCAGATACCAGTCAGCAATCGCAGGAAGTTTATTTCAAAAAGACACATTTTTTTGTTCATATAAAATAACTTGGAAAAAATGTGTCAGGGCTTTGGCGTAAAATAAATAACTTAAATATTTTTGAACGGTTGCATCAGACTTGCCAGTCATCTCCTGTAATTGGCGTCAGATACATTTTATATAAATAAACATTAACTTCACATACCAGTCAGCAATCGCAGGCAGTTTCTTTCAAATAGAATCATTTTTTGTTCATATAAATAACTTGAAAAAAGTGTCAGGGCTTTGGTGTAAAATTAATATTTTTCATATTTCTGAACGGTTATCCCAAAACTTGCCAGTGATCTCCTGTATTTGGTGTCAGATACATTTTATATGAATAAACATTAACTTCAGATACCAGGCAGCAATCGCAGGCAGTTTCTTTCAAAAAGAAACATTTTGTTCATATAAAATAACTTGGAAAAAAGTGTCAGGTCTTGGGTATAAAATGAATATTGTAAATATTTTTGAACGGATACCTCAGATTTGCCAGTGATCTTCTGTAATTGGCGTCAGATACATTTTATATGAATAAACATTAACTTCAGATACCAGTCAACAATCGCAGGCAGTTTCTTTCAAATAGAAACATTTGTTGTTTATGTAAAATAACATGGGAAAAAAGTGTCAGGGCTTTGGTGTAAAATAAATATTTTAAATATTTTTGAACGGATACCTCAGATTTGCCAGCGATCTCCTGTATTTGGCGTCAGATACATTTTATGCTAATAAATATCAACTTCAGATACCAGTCAGCAATCGCAGGCAGTTTCTTTCAAAAATAAACATTTTTGTTCATATAAAATAACTTGGAAAAAAGTGTCAGGGTTTTGGCTGCTATTAAGCCTCTAATTAAAAAAAAACACAACTTGACCCCAACGAATTAACTAATTACAGACCTATCTCAAATCTCCCATTTCTGTCCAAGATATTAGAAAAGGTTGTATCCTCACAGTTGTCTTCCTTCCCACAGAAATATGATATCTGTGAGGATTTTCAGTCAGGTTTTAGACCGTACCATAGTACTGAGAATGCTCTTATTAGGGTTACAAATGATCTATTCTTGTCATCCGATCGTGGTTGTATCTCTTTGTTAGTGCTACTGGATCTTAGTGCTGCGTTTGATACTGTTGACCACAACATTCTCTTGAATAGACTTGAGAATTATGTTGGCATTAGTGGTAGTGCATTGGCATGGTTCAAATCGTATCTATCTGACCGCCATCAACTCGTGGCAGTAAATGAAGAGGTATCATATCGATCACAAGTGCAGTATGGAGTACCACAAGGCTCAGTACTAGGGCCATTACTCTTTACGCTTTACATGTTACCCTTGGGTGATATCATCAGGAAATATGGTGTTAGCTTTCACTGCTATGCTGATGATACCCAGCTCTATATTTCTTCGCGGCCCGGCGAAACGTACCAATTTGAAAAACTAATGGATTGTGTAGTTGAGTTAAAAAATTGGATGACAAGTAATTTCTTACTGCTAAATTCTGAAAAAAAAACAGAGGTGTTAATTATTGGGCCTAAAACCTCAGCGTGTAATAACCTACAACACTGTCTAATAGTTGATGGCTGTTCTGTCAATTCTTCGTCATCATTTAGGAACCTAGTCAATTCTTCGTCATCAGTTAGGAACCTAGGTGTGCTATTTGATGGTAATCTTTCCTTTGAAAACCACATCTCTAGTATTTGCAAAACTGCATTTTTCCATCTCAAAAATATATCGAAATTACGACCTATGCTGTCGATGTCAAATGCTGAAACATTAATTCCTGCATTTATGACCTCACGGTTAGATTATTGTAATGCTTTATTGGGTGGTTGTTCTGCTCGCTTAATAAACAAACTCCAGCTGGTCCAAAATGCAGCAGCTAGAGTTCTTACTAGAACCAAAAAGTATGATCATATTAGCCCGGTTCGGTCTACACTGCACTGGCTCCCTATTAAACATGGTATAGATTTTAAAATCTTGCTAATTACTTACAAAGCCTTGAATGGTTTAGCTCCTCAGTACCTGAGCGAGCTCTTATCACATTATAGTCCCTCACGTCCGCTGCATTCTCAAAACTCTGGCAATTTGATAATACCAAGAATATCAAAATCAACCGCGGGCGGCAGATCATTTTCTTATCTAGCGCCCAAACTCTGGGACAATCTACCCTACAATGTTCGGGACGCAGACACACTCTGTCAGTTTAAATCTAGATTAAAGACCCATCTCTTTAACCTTGCTTACACATATTCTTATAATTCAAATCCGTTAAAGGATTGTTAGGCTGCACTAATTAGGTCAACCGGAACCGGGAACACTTCCCATAACACCCGATGTACTCTGTGCATCGTCAGAAGAATGGCATCTACGCTAATATTAGTCTGTTTCTCTCTTATTCCAAGGTCACATTAACCACCAGATCCAGTCCGTATCCAGATCAGATGGTCACTGCAGTCCCCCGGATCCAGTCCGAACCCAGCACCAGATACCAGATAACTTCAGATACCAGTCAGCAATCGCAGGCAGTTTCTTTCAAATAGAAACATTTTTGTTCATATAAAATAACTTGGAAAAAAAGGTGTCAGGGCTTTAAAATAAATATTTTTCATATTTTTGAATGGTTATCTCAGATTTGCCAGCGATCTCCTGTAATTGGCGTCAGATACATTTTATATAAATAAACATTAACTTCAGATACCAGTCAGCAATGGCAGGCAGTTTGTGTCAAATAAAAACAGTTTCTATCTATATAAAATAACTTGAAAAAACTGCCAGCGCTTTGGTGTCAAAAATATACTTTTTCATTTTACATTATTCTTGCCAGCGATCTCCAGGAGTTCGCCTCAAATACATTAAATATTAATAAACATTAACTTCAGATACCAGTCAGCAATCGCAGGCAGTTTGTGTCAAATAAAAACAGTTTCTGTCTATATAAAATAACTTAAAAAAAGTGTCAGGTCTTTGGTGTAAAATTAATATACATTAATTTTTCCTATATACATTAATTTTACATTAATTTCAGATACATTTTATATTAATAAACATTAACTTCAGATACCAGTAAGCAATCGCAGGCAGTTTCTTTTAAATTTTTATTTTTTTATTTTTTGTTCATATAAAATAACTTGAAAAAAGTGTCAGGTCTTTTGTGTAAAATTAATATTTTTCATATTTTTGAACGGTTGTCGCAGACTTGCCAGTGATCTCCTGTAATTGGCGTCAGATACATTTTATATTAATAAACATTAACTTCAGACAACAGTCAGCAATCGCAGGCAGTTTGTGTCAAATATAAAAACATTTTCTGTCTGTATAAAATAACTTGAAAAAACTGTCAGGCTTTGGTGTCAAAAATAGACTTTTTTTTGGTGAGGTTACATTATACTTGCCAGCGATCTCTTGGAGTTCGCCTCAAATACAGGGTGGGCCATTTATGGATTCATCACACATCAAACTTATTGGGAATTTCACAAGAAAAACAATGGTTTGGCTTGGTTTTAACGTAACTTTATTCTTTCATGAGTTATTTACAAGTTTCTGACCACTTATAATGTGCCACAAACAGGACGTTAATATCACCAACCATTCCCATTTTATTAAGGTGTGTGGCCCACCCTGTACATTAAATATTAATAAACATTAACTAAAACCAAACCTTTTAAAAAACAAACACTTGAACACATGACACAAAACATCTTTAGGAAACCTTTATTTGAAGTGTGATTTGATTGTTGTAGTTTCCCTCACGCTCCATTCATTAATTCCCGTTGATGCATCACACTCCAGTCCAGTCGGTGGAGGTAAAACACCATAAGTTGGCTTTTCAAGTGCCAGTGAATGATACGAGAAGCAATTATTTGACTTTACTTGCAGGACATTTGTGGTACACTTGCTTCTTTTTTTTTTTGAGATCGTTTCTGCATTGTTTTCATCGGTTACAGCGCTATTTGTGTGTTTCCTGGCTTGAATACACACCAACTACAGTAGATAATGAACATGTGAGGAAAGCGTGAAGAAGTTCCCAGCGATTTTGTGCTTTTGTAGGTTTTATGATCACTGTTTGCTTCTGCGTGAACAAAACTAGTGTTATTTTAATTTGTGTGTTACTTATTAGAATGTAATTATTAGAAAATCAAACTATATTATTGTGTGTCATCAGATTCCAGCAATTTTTCTGTCTCAAATGATTTGTTTATCTATACGCGGTATAAAGTGAGATGATCTGAATGGCTTGTTTCATGTGTGTTTTTAGTCTGAGGCTCATCAATATTATCAGAGCTGCTGAAAATCCTCTTTTTAGTAATATCTGTTTGTATGTGACATGATAAAAGCATGACAACTACACTTTTAATCTTAGATCTGTAGTAATTAGAAATAGAAAAGTGGACATATGTAATGTATAAATGAAAGTGAATACCTGCAAATTTGTCATTCGGGCTAGTGGTGATTGAGATGTTGGTCATTCACTGTTTCTGTACAAAAAAATAAAAAAATACTAAGAGAATTGATCCTAATTCCACTACTAATAATATAAAACATGCTAAGGTCTGAAGAGCTGCAGGGATAATTAACTAATTCATTAATTTATTTATATTAAGTCTATGTACAGTCAATTCTGAGAATTGCTTCTAAACACATTATTAATGTTAGAAGTGCATTGCTGAAACCTGTTACAAAGACAATGTACTATGTAGGCTAGTACTTAATTGTGGAGTTAAACCATTAAACAAATTTTCACCATTTTTGTGTTCATGATTTTTGGGAAGGGCAAAATCATTTTACCACATAGACTGAGAACATTCAAGCACTGAAAATGTGAATTTTTTTAACAATCAGTTTGACGATTCTTTTCAGTTTCGTAAAGCAAAAGCATGGGCCGTCCAATAAGATTTGAGCTAGGATCACATGACAGGTGGGAGCTGCTATTGCACAAAAGGATGAGAATGGTGGCACAGTTTCGTAAACACACACAGAAGAAGAGTATCCCGTGGCCTGTAGCACAAAGCGAGATAAACAAACTCAGAGTTGCAGAGTAAGTTTTGAGTTGACAAAACCCGATAAAGGCACCCTGGTTTAGTTTAGATTCACCGGCTCACAAAGCTCGATATAAACATTCTCTATCAACTCAGAGTTTGTGATTTAACTCTGGAGTGTGTGCACCTGAAACTGTGACACGTGCACCAAACAGCCAATCACACGAACATGGAGAGCGTCAGCAAAGCGTCCATTGGATTCACTTCTCGTGAGAGTTTGTGCAATTCACTTTTCTGCTGAAGATTAAGAGATGTCGTTATTAAAAATGTTGGAAATTGAAATGCATTTGCACAAGGCAGGAATAAACAGAAAAGATATGACTATGCAAAAGAATCAATTGAATTTAATTATTTATATATAGTTTTACACAGAGCTCAAAAGGAAAACAGGTTTAGTCATTATGAAAGTTGGATATATTAAAGCTCTCTGTATGTACATATTAATTTAATTTAATTCAAATACGAAGCTTAACATTAATTGCCACTTGATATAATAATTACACTGCTGCTTAAAAGTTTGGGATCAGTAAGACTTGTAATGTTTTTTTTTTAAAGAAGACTCTTATGCTCATCAAGGCTGCATTATTTGATCAAAAATACAGAAAAAAACTGTAATATTGCAAAATGTTATTACTATATAAAACAATGTTTTTTATTTTAATGCACTTTAAAATATAATTTATTCCTGTGATGCAAATCTGGATTTTTATCAGCTGTTACTCCAGTCTTAAGTGTCACATGATAGTTCAGAAATCATTCTAATGTGCTGATTTATTATCAATGTTGAAAACAATTGTGTTGCTTAATATTTTTTTGGAACCTGAGATACTTTTTTTCTGGATTCTCTGATTGATAAAAGGTTTAAAAGAACAGCATTTATTTAAAATAGAAAAGCTTTTCTAACAATATACACTACTGTTCAAAAGTTTGGGGTCAGTAGATTTTTATTCTTTCTTTCTTTTTTATTTATTTTTTTTTTTGAAAGAAATTAAATCCTTTTATTCACCAAGGATGTGTTAAATTAATAAAAAGTGATAGCATAGATTTACATTGAAAAAAAAGATTTATATTTTGAATAAATGCTGTTCTTTTTAACTTGTTTTTTATCAAAGAATCCTGAAAAAAAAAAACAGATTCAGATTCTTCACCAAAAAAGTGAAGAATCTGAAAAAATGTGACACTTAAGAGTAACAGCTGATGAAAATTCAGCTTTGCATCACAGAAATAAATTATATTTTAAAGTATATAAAATGTAAAGTTTTTAAAATTTTTAAGTATATAAAATATAAAATTATATAGTAATAACATTTTGCAATATTACTGTTTTTTCTGTATTTTTGATCAAATAAATGCAGCCTTGATGAGCATAAGAGTCTTCTTTAAAAAAACATTACAAGTCTTACTGATCCCAAACTTTTACTCTTTTATTTACTCTCTTACTCTCTCACTGACAGTATAACATTAAGTTACTTTAAAGGCTTGCGCACTCAACTGTTTGTGAAATCGATTTTGGTGCTCTTGTATTCTACCTCTCTCATTTGGCACAAATCCAAATATTCCATAATATTTTCATATTGACGATGTCTCCAAATGCTATCGCGTTCCTACAGTGACACAGTGAGGCGGGCGAGCTCATGTATTTGTATTAGCCGGTTCGATTACCTCAACTTCAACCTCATACCAGTAAAATCAACTTAAATAGAATGTCGCTTTCTGCCATTTGAGTTTCCTTTGTCACAAAACTGAACTGAAACTCAGCAGATATAGGCTACGTTACGTGTCGTACTGTTTCCCCCTTTTCTATCAGTTAACTAAATTAAATATATGTCAAGTATTTATTCCTTGTATGTATATATGTACTGCAGATTTTATAGCATATATATGACATTAATTTGATATAATATTTAGTATTTTCACATGTAGGTGAAAACAATAATTAATTTGTACTTCTGTCTGTTAAAAATAAATGAGAAAAAAAAAAAAAAAATCTAGCACAGTATATTTTTTGTTTCTGTTGTACCAAAATTGTATCAACTGTGACCCTGAAACCGAGATGCATACCAAACCGTATTGTCATCTGTGTATGTGTGTGTGTATGTGTGTATATATATATATATATATATATATATATATATATATATATATATATATTTATATATGGCTTAGAAATTCAGCTTTCAAATGCATTCAACCAATAGAATCAGCTCTTAAAGACTGCTGAGTAGTCCATATAAACCGGATTGTACTGCCAATGTTTTCAAATAAGCCTGAAGGACCTGATTAGCTGTTCAGGTGTGTTAAATTAGGGTAGATGCTAAACTCTGCAGGGCTGTTTGAGACCCCTGGCCTAGAGCAACACAAAATATCATGTCATTTGAAAGCTTTGAGTCTGAACTTTACAATGCTTGTGGCCACTTTGATTAGCTCCTAAGTTATTTGCTGAGAAGCAGAAAGAAAGTTTTCATAATTCATGAAATATATTTTTTGTGCCCTGTTCTCTAATGTCAAAAACATCATACAGCTCAGATAGTCATGTGTAATATGTCATTTGAAAGGTCTCACAGTAGAATAGAAGTAGAATAAAAGAAATATAATTGTTTGGGGGTTTGACTAAACTTGTGTGAGGTATTACTTCAATGTTTGTCACTCAGAAAACAACAATTTAGGGCAAAGAAAAAGGCTGCCTTTGTTCCAAATGCTTTAACTTTTGATTACTTCATGATATCACCACAAAATTTACATCATGTACAGCCCATATACAGGTGGTGGTCATATAATTAGAATATCTTCAAAAAGTTGATTTATTTCACTAATTCCATTCAAGAAGTGTAACTTGTATAATGCACACCTTCATTCCACACAGACTGATATATTTCAAGTCTTTTCACAATATTCTAATTTTCTGAATTTGGGGTTTTCATTAGTTGTCAGTTATAATCATCAAAATGAAAATAAATAAAAACTTGAAATATATCAGTCTGTGTGGAATGAATGTATACAAGTTTCACTTCTTGAATGGAATTAGTGAAATAAATCAACTTTTTGAAGATATTCTAATTATATGACCAGCACCTGTAATAATAGTGTTTACGTTTATTAGGTAGAATATCCTCGCTCCAGTACAGCAGGTGTCAGTAACTGTTCGTTCAAAACCCTCCAGTAAAACCCACAAAGAAGACGAAAACGAAAGTAACTGTAAACACACAGATAGGAAGAGAAAGAGAAAGCGTCGCTCATTGGATTTTTGTCCTAGAAAACATTTTTATAGATACAACTTTAGCACAGACCCTATACTCATTTTAACACTAGTCGACATTGTTTTTGCATATTTAATCCAAGAGAATTTAATCTAAGAGATATGAGAATTAATTGCTGACAAGCTACAGGCCTTAATGACCGAACAATGAGCGTCTCAAGTTCTTATAAATTCTCTTCTTAGTGGACAAGACTGTAGGTGATTTTTCCAAAAGCGGTTATTGAATGCGAATGTGTTTCTGAAGATTTTTCCGTATTTTGTCTTCTGTTTGATGCTGTTGTTTTTGTGATGCGAAATTTGAAAGTATTTTTAAACCAGACATTTCTCAATAAGACCATTTGTTTATTCTACATGGCAGTGCATTTGTTTGTAACTCACTTTATTTTATATAGTGTTTTTGTTGCTGTTGATGCTAATTCAACATATTTATTCATCTCATTAACGATCATCATCTTCAGGTCAAACTGAACAGCAGATTGTTTTCTCAACCCAATGCTGATCACTGGAGTTTATCTGCAGTTTGTCAGAAGAGCAAGGAAAGGACTCTCAGTCTGAGATGAGTCTCTCACAGAAACAGAGGTAACACTGAGTCTGTTTTAAGAGAATCATTTTAAACACTGCTGGAGTTTCAGATGTTTGCTGTAAAAAACAAAACTTTAACAAACTTTGTTTTATATTTACAAATGCTTTGCAGAACTTCAGAGCTTCATAACTTCCTAATTAAATTAATGTAATAAATGTCATATGATGCTTTTTAATGTTTTCATTTTCCTTTATTGTGTAATGTATCTGTTTGTGTAACATCTTCGAAGTTACAAAGGTCATAGTCTCCTGCAAAGTGATTTATTGTGTCTAACAGAGAACACTGATCCAGAAATGCCTAAAATGGCTTGATTAAGGTCCAGATATTATTTTTCATAAATGTCTGCATCACAAGGTGAAATATTAGCGTAAAGCTGTTCAAAGGTATACACAAAGAGAAGACGAGGCTTCAGTGAGTTGTAGTGTTGTCGTCATGTTGTGGAGACGCTGTGTGTTTGGATGTGAAAGTAAACCTGCTTTGTTTGGAATCAGTGGTTAAGATTTATTTATCATGCTGTTCCTGATCCGTACAACCCAAAGGTTAGCTTGAGTACAGCACATTTTAGGGAGCTGCAGTGCATACACACCTAAATAAACTGTAAACAAAATAGAATAAACCACAACTAAATAATTGTATTTTATGTTGGCACTTCAGGACATAAAGTTGTTACAGTGAAGAAGAATAATTATAACTTTATGATATTGTATTTGAAAGTTAAGAGAGTTGCAAAATAAAAGCTTACCACTGTGAAACGTAATTATTACGGTGACATTGTTACTGTTATTGTTAAACCCATTAAACAAAGTGATGAAGTTTTAAAATACGATCATATGGTCTTTTTAATTGAAGTATGCTAACAGAACTGTGCAGCGCTGACATTTCTGCTCTACATTTTAGTCAAAAATGAAAATGTTCTCTTCAGTTAGATCAGAAATACTTTAAAAAAGTTGTTACACAAATGTGAGTCTGTAAACAAGAATGACTGCTATCTTTAAAACTCTGCAAGCGTTTCTGTGAAGAACTAGCAGGAATGTGTGCTGATATAAAACACAGATGAACCTCCTGTAGTAAAGTTTCTTTTCTCTCTGTGTCATTAGTGTAAGATCAGGCTCACATGTGTCCAGATCTGTGTCTGTGAAGAGTGACTGCTCAAAGGGTCAAGGACCAGACTTCAGTGAAGAAACAACTTCACAACCCAAACGGTATTTGATGTGTTTCTTATTTTTGTTTACACATAAACTGTATCAGAAAGTGTATCAGTGAATAATTATCATAAAACCTTATAGTTCATAAATTTGTTAAAGTATTGTTTTTCTCTTTGCTAAAAATGTTTACTTCCTAATTAAAAAATAACAAAAAAAAAAAAACTTAAAAAGTAGCCAAAAGATGATAAATATCTGAGAACTGAAATCAAAATCATCATTTTAAGATGAGGCTTCAGTGAGTTGTAGTGTTGTCGTCATGTTGTGGAGATGCTGTGTGTTTGGATGCGAAAAAAAATCTGCTTTGTTTGGAATCAGTGGTTAAGTTTTATTTATCATGCTGTTCCTGATCTGTACAACCCAAAGGTTAGCTTGAGTACAGCACACTTTATGGAGCTGCAGTGCATAAACACCTGAGCTATACACACCTAAATAAATTGTAAACAAAATACAATAAACCACACCTAAATAACTGTATTTTATGTTGGCACTTCAGGACATAAAGTGGTTACAGTGAAGAAAAATTATAACTTTATGATATTGTATCTGAAATTTAAGAGAGTTGCAAAATAAAAGCTTACCACTGTGAAACGTTCAGCTCAGACTTGGACTCGGGGTCAAGTGGATAATATGGTAATTATTACGACGACGTTCTTACTGTTATTGTTACAAAGTGATGGTTTTAAAATATGATCATATGGTCTTTTTAATTGAAGTATGCTAACAGAACTGTGTAGCGCTGACATTTCTGCTCTCCATTTTAGTCAAAAATGAAAATGTTTTCTTCAGTTAGATCAGAAATACTTTACAAAAGTTGTTACACAAATGTGAGTCTGTAAACAAGAATGACTGCTATCTTTAAAACTCTGCAAGCGTTTCTGTGAAGGACTAGTGAGAATGTGTGCTGATATAAAACAGTAAAGTTTCTTTTCTCTCTGTTTCATTAGTGTAAGATCAGGCTCACATGTGTCCAGATCTGTGTCTGTGAAGAGTGACGGGTCAAAGGGTCAAGGACCAGACTTCAGTGAAGAAACAACTTCACAACCCAAATGGTATTTGATGTTTCTTATTTTTGTTTACACACAAACTGTATCAGTGAATAATGATCATAAAACTTTATAGTTCATAAATTGATTAAAGTATTGTTTTTCTCTTTGCTAAAAATGTTTACAAGAGATTTTAGTCATATTTTCCCCAGAAAAGCAGTATTTTGATTTATTTTATTCAGCAGCAGACTTCAAAATCAAACCTTAGTTCCAGATTTCCAGACTAACAGAAACCAAAAGGACTTTACAAACAGTTTCCTGCAGATCTTCCAGGTAATAAAACACATTTTCATAAATAATTAATAATTCTGACAATTTATTGAAAAAGAGTTTAACAGGGTTTCCGCGGGTCTTAAAGTCTTAAAGTCTTAAATCGCTTTTCCATGAATTATAGTGTTGTTTTTGGCAGCCTGTTTTAATTTTAGTTTTAGTCTAGTCTTTGTATGAAGCTGTCATTTTAGTTTTTATTAGTTTTAGTCACGTTCATACTCTTTTTAGTCTAGTCAAGTTTTAGTCAACTAAAAGTCTGATCATTTTAGTCTTATTTTAGTTATAATTGTCCATGACTATTTTCGTCTAGTTTTAGTCGATGAAAATTGATGAGATTTTAGTCTAGTCAATGAAAATTGTATTTTAGTCTCTTTTTAGTAATGCAATTCTATCAGTCAATATAGTATAAGTACCTAGTAGTATAGATAGTAAAGATACAAATATGCGCACGTGATTGGTGTGTGTGAAACGGTGAACACAAATCTTTCCCTGCAGTCTGCTGTTGGACCGGCAAAGTAATTTCCCTGAAGCATTGGCTCTGATCTGTCATATAGTCTATTAGGGCTTAAACTTAACTTCAGTTAACTTTACAATTCACTATATAGAAAGTGAAAGTAAAAAAATAACTTAAGAGTTTTCTAACGCTGCAATACGGTGCATATTCTCTCAGACACGAATCTACTTCAACATGTGCTGATAATGGTATATAACTGTCTAATAATAATAGTAATAACTGTCTAATAATAATAATAATAATAACAGTCTTAATAATTGTAATTTCAGGCCTATAATCCCCCCGGTCCACGAGTGGGGCTTGAGGAAGTGACGTCGCCTGCGTCTGTGCACTTCAGAAATACTGCAAAATAATAACGCGACTAAACAAAATGAAATATAGTTATATTTCATTTCGTCTCGTTTTGGTCAACGAAAATGAAGAGACATTTTAGCATAGTTTTTATTTGTAAACCACATTTAGTCTCGTTTTTATTCGTCAACAATATTGCATTATACATTTAATTATAGTCATCGTCACACCACCAGCATTTACGTTGCCTCTCCTCTCGCTTTCGTCACATGAAAAAGGTTTGTTGACGAGGATATTTAGTCATAATTTTCATTGACGAAAGCAACACTAGTGAATTAAGAACTTGAAAGGTCTTAAATTAGAGCAGAAAGTCTTTATTTATATGATCGTGGCATTAATTTTCGTGAGTCATTTATTAATTGGATTAAAATTTTATATACATCACCTTCAGCAACTGTCATCACCAATGGACTAACATCACGTAGCTTCACACTGCACCGGGGGACTAGACAAGGATGCCCACTCTCCCCGTCATTATTCACCTTTTTTACTGAACCATTAGCAGCAACCATCAGACAAAACATTATAGTTATATTAAAGGAGTTCAAACATTAAACATGCAACACAAAATCAGTCTTTACGCAGATGACATACTACTGTATTTACAAGATCCTCAATCATCATTACAGGAAACAATTAAACTTACTGATTCATTCTCTCATATTTCTGAATACTCCGTCAACTGGAGTAAATCATCTATTCTTTCATCACGTCATAATAGCTCCGATGTGACACCCCAGACATCACCTATTACTTTATACACCAATCACATCACATATTTGGGCATTAATGTTTCCCCCAGGCTGTCAGAGCTAGTTAGTGTTATACCACTATCCATTATGGGCAGACTCAATCATTACCAAATTTTACTGGAAAAATAAGAAAAATATTCTAACTTCAGATCTACCGTTTTGTAGTCAGTCAAAAAACACTCCTGTTTTAAAGCACTAACTATAGCAGCAGCTCTGACAAATTACACCAAATCACAAACACTCCTCTTGCACCACCTGAATAAACCCTCATTTGGAATAATCCAGATTTAACAATTAATAAGAAACCACGTAACTTACACACATGGGCTGAAAAGGGCATTACACAACTTCAACACATCTTTCATAGTAATAATCTGGCCTCATTTTCATAATTGGTCCAGAAATACGGCATCAGGAGTAATAGTTTTTGTCCAAATGGGAATCAGACCTATCTATTGCCCCTGATGCTGATTTCTAGACACAAATCTGCAAAAATATGTATTTCATGACAAAAAATGCCAACCTACAACTTATACAGTATAAGGTACTTCACAGATTTCACCTAACCAGACAGAAATTGTGTAAAATTGGATTCACTTCAGAAACGCGTTCACATTGCACCCAAAATAACCCAGACACATACGTTCACGCCCTTTGGTATTGCACTCCAATTAAAAATTTTTGGGAAAATGTCATTGAATCACTATCTGTCACTATGGAATGTCACATCCCAATTTCTCAATCACTTTGTTTGCTATGAGATATATCCATAATCAACTTAGACAACATAAACAGTCAGTTACTCTTAGTGGCGCTGGCTATCGCTAAGTAAACTATCCTCATGAACTGGAAATCAAGAAATTCTATACATATTGCATCCTGGAAGAATCTACTAACTGATTATATCACAATTGAAAGTCTATCCAGTTCATTTAATAGTAATACAGTAGAATCACTCCCCTTCTGGTCATCTCTAATTACCCTCTAGCAGTCATAATCTATTGACCTTCTTTGTCTGAGACCAACCACAACAACACATCTGCACCTAAACTACTATTTGTATTCATTGAGTAATAGTTGAGAAGTTTTTGAGAAGGGTGGAGCATAACACTGATAAGAAAACACTTATTTATATGCTTATGTGTTTAATTAATTAATTAATCAATCTATCCCTCTTTGGCCTCTTGATGGCCACCCTGATGAAATGTGTCAGCTAAGTATGTGGTAGCCACGGAGGGATCAGGCAACCCTAATAATTATTGATGTATGTATTTTTCAAATGTGTGTATGTGTATATATATATATATATATATATATATATATATATATATATATATATATATATATATATATATATATATATATATATATGTATGTATATATATATAATATTATTATTATTATTATTATTACGTAATTTAATATTAGTAATATTATTTCATATTATTAAAATTACTATTATTTCTTGCCCTCTTCATTGTCCCCCACCCTTTCCAAATCTAAATGAAATCAATATTATTATTGTTGTTGTTCCTTTTGTTGTCATAGTTATTATTGTCATTATTATTTCTGATAATATTTGTTGTCTCCAATGGTTTCTTTTAATCTGTTAGATACTTTTTGATTTGTATTAGAGAACAGACAATACTATTAAAACTGAACGCGGCTGCTCAATGCAGTGCACCGAACAACAGTCACATCACAGATCAGATTTCATTTATCACGTAGAGTGAGTGGAGCTGACTGACAAGAAGAGTGAGGTTAGAAAGACAAGACTATGGTGGAAGAGTTTCAAAACGAAATGCAAAAGTGCCTGTTTTAAAAATATTTTGGATTTTGAAAAGCCTGTTGACTTCTGCCATTTATCTAAGGTGATAGTGGAAGTTTCATATTTATTTGGTTCCACCGTGTTTGCTAATTTTTATTTATTTAAACTGTATATATTTTTTTAATTTATATTAATCGTGCAAGGTGTATGCTGTGCTTCCAAGCTTTCTTATTAGTTTTGCTAAAAAACATTCTACATTTCTTATTTATTTGGTTACACAGTGTTTTTCAGTTTTCTATACCTATTTAAACATTTTGTGAAGTTATTATTTTATACTAGGCATATAACATGGTAAATTATTATTTGTTTTGTTAATAAAAGTTTGTTACGTTACGGTACTGCAGCTAATTTAAAGTGAAAGTAAAATGCGCAGGATGCTTTCACAAGCAGTACCGGCGCAGAATATGTGCATACAGGTGTGTTCATAATCCTGAGAAACTTGTTCGGCTGTTGACGTTAATAACTTTTTATTGTCGATAATAATTTTACCACTACCAATGTGCCTGCCTTACTAGCTTCTATGGCTTTAAATGCATTATCCGATATAAAAACAATGAGGGAATAATGATCGGTTAATTAAAAATAATCTTATGGTTTCATGAAATAACACTGTTAAAATACATAATGTGGGCTAATATCAAATAATTTATGTACATTACATATTATTACAAATGCCTGCAAAGGGCGCCAAAGGCTTAATAATTGTTGTTGTTACACTTGCAGTTATCTAATCAATTAGACAACTATATTAGGCCTAATATAATTATAATCATAGGTAACTGTCTAGATCTACAACTGTAATTTATAAATAATACAATTTAATTGCAATTGATTAATTTACTTTTATATTTTATTAAAGTTCTATTTTGATCCTGTATAATATGTGTTTTTTTTTGTTTTGTTTTGTTTTTTAAAAAAAATGAGGGAGGGGGCACAACAATACAATTCTGCATGGGGCACCCATTTGGCCAGCAGCAGCCCTGTTTACAAGCAGCTTAAAACTAAAGGAAAGCAAGGAAAAGAGGGAAAACTCAAATGAACTATTTTTTTTTTCCCCTTAAATGTTCTTTAGTTGGTCTTAAAAATGTATTTGAAAAGTCTTAAATTTACCCTCACAAAACCTGCAGAAACCCTGTGTAAGACAAATGTTATTTAAAATTCTTCTTGACGATTTTCTTCTTTTTAAGAACCCATGAAATTAAAAAAGAATGTACTGTATTATACTGGCAGCTATTTAACATTTGTTTCAAATAGATTTTTTTACAAATGTTTTAATTATTGAATAAATAGTTTTGACCAATTGTGTTTTTTTTTTTTCATTTATTTTTGCCTTGCTTTGTAGGATCTAGAGAGCAAAATAGTCACATTTCTGAAGAAAGAACTAGACAAGTTTAAGAAAATATTGCAAAAAGAGGACTTGCAATACTTTGTGAAGGATTTTAATGAGAACAGATGCAGTATCAAAGAAGCAGCTCTAGATCTCACACTCTACTTCCTGAGAGAGATGAAGCAAGATGAAGCTGCTGATACTTTAGAAGGTAAGAGACTCGTGATCATCTGTCACATTGTCATTTATAAATGTAATGGAGAAAATAGTAAAACTAAAATGCTAAACAAAAATCTGTTTCTTTTTTGTCCCTGTGTTTAGATGAGCTGTTCTTTATTCATCAGCTAAAATGTAGCTTAAAGGAAAAATATCAATGTGTGTTTGAAGGAATTGCAAAGCAAGGTGACTCTACACTTCTGAATAACATCTACACAGATCTCTATATCACTCAGGGTTGTAGTGAACAGGTCAATACTGAACATGAGGTAAGACAGATTGAAGTTACTTCGAGGCGTCATGAATCACAAGAGATACCGGTTGAATGCAAAAATTTGTTTGAAACACCTGAACAAGACAAGCAGATCAGAACTGTACTGACAAAAGGAGTTGCTGGCATCGGAAAATCAGTCTCTGTACAGAAGTTTGTTCTGGATTGGGCTGAAGGAAAAGAAAATCAAGATATCAGATTCATATTTCCTCTTCCATTTAGAGAGATGAACTTAAAGGAGAAAGAAAAACTAAGTTTGATGGACCTTATAAATCAGTTTTTCCCAGAGACAAAAGGACTGAACCTTGAAAGGAGGAATAATTTTAAAATTCTGTTCATACTTGATGGTTTGGATGAATGTCGTCTTCCTTTAAAATTTTGTGGTAATGACATGTGGTCTGATGTTTCATCACCAGTCTCTCTGGATGTTCTCCTAACAAACCTCATCAAGGGAAATCTGCTTCCTTCTGCTCTCATCTGGATCACCACCAGACCAGCAGCTGCCAGTAAGATTCCTCCTGACTGTATCGACCGTCTGACAGAGATACGAGGATTCAATGATGCACAAAAGGAGGAGTACTTCAGAAAAAGATTCATGGATGAGAATCTGGCCAAAGAAATCATTGATCATGTTAAACAATCAAAGAGTCTCTTTATCATGTGCCACATCCCAGTCTTCTGCTGGATTTCAGCCACTGTTCTCCAGAACATTTTAGAGGCAAAAAGAAATAATGTTGTAAAAAATAATAATGCTGATGACACCTCCAAAAAACTGCAGGAATCAAATATTGAAGACACTCCCAAGACTCTGACACAAATGTACTCACACTTTCTCAGATTTCAGATCCTGCAGAGCAGACGAAAGTATGAAGGAGAATATACACCAGATGTTTCCTGGGATAAAGATGCCATCCTTTCACTTGGGAAACTGGCATTTCATCAACTGGAAAGAAACAATGTGATCTTCTATGACACAGATCTGAAAGATTGTGGTATTGACGTCTATAAGGCATCAGTGTATTCAGGCATGTGTACCCAGATCTTTAAGGAGGAAACAGGGATCATTCTTGGTACCATGTACTGCTTCGTTCACTTGAGCATTCAAGAGTTTATTGCAGCCCTTTATGCTCATCTGTTTCTAGACATAAACAAGAAATGTGTGTTTGATCAGGACTCTATAGAACAGGAAAACAAAAGAAAAACCAAGATTGATTTGCACAAGACTGCAGTGGACAAGGAGCATGGGCGTCACATGAGAGTCCTTCGCTTCCTTCCCAGACTGTCACTCCCGTCCAAGAAAACCATGATTGATTTGCTCAAGACTGCAGTGGACAAGGCACTAGAGAGTGATAATGGACACCTGGATCTTTTTCTTCGATTCCTCCTTGGTTTGTCACTCCAGTCCAATCAGCGACTCTTACCGGGTCTGTTGACACAGCAGGATGGAAATGACCAAATCAAAAAGGAAATAGTTCAGTACATCAAGCAGAAATGTGAAGCTAATCTGTCTCCAGAGAGATCCATCAATCTGTTCTACTGTCTGAATGAACTGAACGACCAAACTCTGGTAAAAGACATTCAGTCCCACCTTAGCAAAGGAAGTCTCTCATCTGCTGATCTTTCTCCTGCCCAGTGGTCTGCTTTGGTCTTTGTTTTGTTGACATCAGAGGAGGAGCTGGAGGAGTTTGAGCTTCAGAAATTCAAGAAATCAGACGAGTGTCTCATTAGATTATTGGCAGTCATCAAAATCTCCAAAAGAGCTCTGTAAGTTGATCATTTTTACTTTCATCTGAAAACTACATTGATCTAGGGTTCCCATGCATCCTGGAAAAATAATTACTGATTTTAGTCCTGGAAATGTGTGGAAAAATATAAACATGTCATGGAAAATCTTGTTGTTCTGGAAAAATATTTTAAAAAAATGTTCTTGTGTTTTTCTTTAGCTGAGAATGAAGAGTTTTGTTCTCCATGAAACTATTAATGTCAGTAGCAGAAAGTGCTTTGTTCAGGGATGCTGAGGTTTGATATATGAGAAGTTAGGGATGTAATGGTATAAACATTTCCTATCATGATTATAGTGACCAAAATTATCACAGTTATCAGTATTATCATGGTATTTTTAAAATGTGCTGGAAATGTTCAAAAAGTACTGACACACAAATTACATCAAGTTTTTTTTATTTAAAATCAACAAACAACAAATAAAATGACTTTTGGTTTTGCTAATCAGTAAAACAATAACAGTACCAATCATGTCCGGATTTTAAATGACAACATGACTGACAGCTTATATAGCATGTTCAAATATCTAATGTAAATGATCAAATAAAGATTTAAAAACATTTCATAAAAGGTAAACCCTTACATTTCAGCCTTCAAATAAAGAAAAGTTAAGTCAAAATGATAACTGAAATGATTATATGTATTTTATCTGCTCTATAAATCTAGATAACTTATCTGAGTTGTTTAAATGTGTAGAATCTACATAAGCTTGTTTTTTTATTAACTTGTCAAAATTTAGGCTAAAGCAAGGGCATGAAAATTCTGTCTGTTTTTTTGCCAGACAAAAACTGCACACAGGCTGAATGTAAATGTAAGTCTCTGTAAATCCAGTTTTTTTTTAGGCGACCCTTATTTTATAACGTTCCCTTTACGTGTTTCCATGGCAACGCGTCATGATTGCCACGTGACACACCGCAGCCACTATAGCACTGTATGACAGATGTATCGCTTTTATTTAGTTTTTCCTTTTTTTTTATTCAAAATATTCACACACTCGCTTACCACGTCTTCAACTATCTGATATTCCGATTCACGAATACGTGTAAGTGAGTGTATTTTGCCGTTTTAAAACCTTTATAAATTATCTGGATAGTGATGTATATCGTGAGATGGGGGCCGCCATGTTTGTTCGCGCTGTCGTTCAGAGAGTCCTGTCAGCCGGATTTACAGCACGTAAATTCACCAGTTTCTCTTTAGAAATACATGCAAGTAAGTGGCTGGTGAACTGAGAAAGGAATGGAGTGAATTATATCATTACTTACATTATGTGTATCTGATATGAATCAAACACGTCGGCAAATTATACTTGAGTGGATTGTTATTGCTGCTTCCATAGACATCCGTGTGTATTTTACAAACTCTAAATGTATTGTTTTACGAGTAATTATGTGTATTTAAATTCCTGAAATCTAAAATAAACGTTAAGTCGTTGAAAACACTGCACAATTGTGATTATATGACAAGCGCAGCACGCGTCTCTCTCTGGCTCAGCGCCAGCCAACGCGCGAAAACACAGTTTGAATTTGGCAGTTGCGTGACGTCACCGAACGTTCCAAATCCCATACGTGGGACCGAACCGTTCAAAGGGTTAAGAACATTACTTTAGATATTACATGGAGTGAAAATGAAAACAAAATGTCATTGAATCTTTTCTGAAGACAGTCAGAACCTTGTACATTCATATAATTCATTCATTCATATATTAATTTTATTTGTATAATTCCCGATTTATGTTTCTGCCGGTGGGGCCCAACCCCCAACTGCGGAATGAAACGCACGGACTGCAAATACATCAGTTACCAAATAATACACACGTTCTTTCTATGTGGGTTGCGCTTCGCTAAATAAAATGATTTAATAAATACCTGTTTACAATAAGCACTTATTCGTGCATACACAGGACAAAGTTTGAGGGCGCATATGTAATATCTGAGGGAGCACAGAGCCATGATCACTATATAAATTTGGGAGAGCATTCGTGCTGGCACCCGCTCGTATTTGTATTTGCTATTAAAATAATGCCAAAAACTGCTTCAAATGAAGGATGAAAATGAGAATTGAGTCGTAAATGCTGCAATCCATTTCTTACTGCTTAAAATACACGGAAACTATCTTGTGTTTTTCCGTGAGTGCTCGATCATTTCCGTGGGGATCGGCGCCTATGCCATTAGCACCCTTTAAAAACATTTAAGCTTTTCCGCCGTCTTTTCACACAAAGCAAAACTACTGTGTGAGTTGTGTGCAAATGTTACTTAACTGTGCTTTATGCTGGACAGTATTTATTTATCATCAGTTGTTTATTATTTATCATAATTGTTATTATCGTGGTAATCAAATACATTTATAATGATAATTAAAATATGAAACGGTAATACAAATCGTGGGGAATTTTATCATGATTTATCGTCAAACCGGTAATCATTACATCCCTAAGAAAAGTGTTTTAAATGATGATGGTTAGTCCATCAAATGTCCACTCAGATGTTTGCAGTAAATGTGAACATATAATTAGCTAACCAGTGATTGTGGTTTATTTTAATGTATAATTCCAGCCTTTCTATAGTAGCAGTAATACCAAATACTGGGTTATTGTGGTTCTCACTGACAGGCAGCTGCTTTCAAACATTACTGTGCACATTTTTGTCAGCACTCTGTAAAGAGCATTGTTTTTTTTATAGCATTGTGCATTGAATCCAGTGTTAAGCACTTGATCACAATGGTTGTTTAATTGTTTAAAGGTGTTTAATTAGAATTCAGTCAGTAATGCTTTTTCTTGAACCCATGGAACTAGCATGTATAATTCACTGTAATTAAAACTATCAAATAAATAATATAATAACTGTTTGTATTTAGCAAATGTATTCAGTCTAATTATTGTGTATCTTATTTCCCTCATAGGCTAAATGACTGTGGTTTAACAGACAAAAGCTGTTCAGCTCTGGCTACAGTTCTTGGATCAGATACCAGTCTGAAAGAGCTGAACATGAGTGATAATAATCTACAGGATTCAGGAGTGAAGCTACTTTGCACTGGACTGGAAAATATGAAGTGCAATTTGGAGATACTGAAGTAAGTTATGTGACAATAGACCAAAATTGAGCTCAACAAAAACATAAGGTGAAAAACAGACTTAGGTAATGAACAAGTCTGTATGTGGCGTTTTTATGTTTATGCCTTTCTGATTTGGTCTGTCATTGACACTGTCCTAAGCTGACACATTTTGCTATACCATTTACAGAATGTATTTGGTTATGTCCAAGGTAGGTATAACTTAACATGCATTTGATGGTTCATTTGTATTTATGATGAAGCATATCTGTTTGTATGTATAATTGGATATGAAAAGCTAAGATAAGATGTTTTTAGACTATTTTTATTTTTAAATTTTTGTTGGTTATATAGTTACATCGATTTAAGAGTGAGTTTAATTCATTTATAAAGCAGCTGTGGAGTAAACAGTGATGTCATCATCAGCTCAGTTCAGGTCTTATCCAACAGTTTCATTTTTAGTATTTTCAAAATATTAAAGGTGCAGTGTGTAATATTTACGAGAATTTATTGGCAGAAATGCAATATAACATACAAAACTATGTTTTCAGAGGTGTGTAAAGACCTTACATAATAAGCCATTATGATTTTATAACCTTAGAACGAGCAATTTATATCTACATACACCGCGGGTCCCCTTACATGGAAGTCGCCATTTAGTGTCGCCATGTTTCTATAGTAGCCCTGAACGGACAAACTTCTACAGAGCGTGTTTCGTCATTACATTGTTCAAGAACCAGCAGAGCGTCAGTCTTCGTCGGTAAACAAAAGAAAACTGCAGCCAGAAGAAGTCGGGACAGACGACGGCAGAAATCCCGGATAAACATCGGTGTGGCTTTTCCCAGATGGAAGGCGCTTATGGGCTGACAGACATAACGATGTTGAGCCGGCATCATGATCCCATCGCACCTCCTCCTCCCTTTCCCCTCCCGCAAGCCACCGCATCCCAATGCCCTGTTTGGAAAGAAAGTTGTGTTTTAAAAGCAATAAACATTAGATGGAAAAATTGTACTGTATATAAATTGCGGGCATCAGGGGGCCGCTAGTAATGTGCATGGCATTGAAACTGATTTTGTATGCACGATCGCATTTCACTTTCACTTTTCGTCATGATGTTTCACTGTAGAATTCGTCCGATGCCAATTTGGTACACGTCGCCCAACCCTACTTACTGTCATACAAAAAAGTCAGCGAATAAACTTGAGACAATGATCAATGAGTAACAATAATATTCGCAATAACATATTGGTTTACTGAATAATTAAGTAAATATAATTCTTTGACATTTTTGTCCTGTGTCAGCTTCCGTAGCTTCTGTATGCGTTTCGAAAGGGCGGGGTGAGCGGGGGACTTAGCCGTTGGTTGAAATTCGAATCCTCACCGCTAGATGCCGCTAAAAATTACACACTGCACCTTTAATTGTCTTTTTTGTAATTATAATTGTTCATTGTGAAATGTCCTTTAACACTTTTATTTAATTTTACTTCTACAAAATAATATTAATAATAATAATAATAATAATAATAATAAAAAACAAACAATAGCCTATCAAGATTGCGTCAGTTGAGGCTTGTGCAGCCTACCTGACTCACGGAAAAATCTAAACTAATAGGCACACAAAGAAACAAACACTACCAAACATACTGCAGTAGAAAAAAATAAATATTGTATAAAACATAATATAGGTAAGCAACATCACTTGACCAAGCACCAGCATGATTGCAAATGTGAATTTTTTTTATACAACAGTTATAGTTCAATAAACAAGTGGTTAATATTAACTGACTTTTTAGGCAGATTACTGACCATTTTTGCTAAAGAAAATATTTCCAAGCAAAGCTGCAGCAGAACAGTCATGCATCTGTGAGCAACACACAGCAGTGTTTCATTACTGAATGATTCAGGATTTTTGAACGAATCACGTGATTCAGTGAGTCATTCATAAAGACATTAATTGTCATTTATTGAATGAATTAACCATTTGAATGAATTGGTTGTGTGACTTACTCATTAAGACTGACTTGCTGCCACCTACTGGTGGTTTGGATACATTTTTAAAAGCATCACTGCATTTTCCGGTAACACTTTATAATAACGTTGAGTTGTAAGTAATTTATAAGCAATTAGTTAGTGATGAAATAATCATTTACAAAACTTTTATAAAAGATTACTAAGTGATATGCTAACAATTTGTGTATGTTTTGTTAATTCATTTACAAGTAATTAGTTAATAATTAACTAATCATTCACAAAACATGACTGCATTCATAAACAATTAATAAGTGATCTGTTAGTATTTTTATCTGTGCTTTGTAGATTAAGTTATAGATCATTTACAAGTGATTAGTGATGAACATAATTTACAAAACATTACTATACATTCACAAATGATTAAATAATATGCTAACGATTTACACATCTGTCGTAAGTTATCTTTAAAAAACAGCATATCATGAAATAATCAAACAGATCCTTAGTCAATGGTTAATAAGTTACTAGTTAATATATTATTAATCAATTATAAATAATTGAAATGTCAATCATTGGAATGTTTACTCTCCATTGAAGATCACATCATGAATAAATCATTTACAAATCTTTCTGCGTCCCCTAATCTAAAGTGTAAACAATTCATCAGTTGTAAATGTTTTACTCATCATTCGTAGTAATAAGTAATAATTGCATTTTTGTGCTATTAAACATATAACTTGTTAATCATTTATAAACACAGTCATGTTTTGTAAATGATTAGTTAATGCTTAACTAAATATATGTAAATTAACTTGTAAGACTTGTAAATGAATTAACAAAATATACACAAATTGTTAGCATATCACTTATAAATCATTTGTCAATGTTTTGTAAATGACTATTTTATCATTAACTAATCACTTATAAATAACTTACAACTGAACGTTATTATAAAGTGTTACTCATTTTTCCATTTTACATTAATATGTTAAAGGAACACTCCACTTTTTAAAAAAATAGGCTTATTTTCCAACTCCCCTAGAGTTAAACAGTTGAGTTTTACCATTTTTGAATCCGTTGTAGGGGATCTACAGAAGTCAATTTAGCTCAAAGGGAATCATTTAAGATTGAACAGAATCTCCGTTTTACAGCGGATCAATGAATTTGCCAGTGATTCATTGAGCGAGTCGTATAACATCAACTCTGTACTGGACTAATATCCAAAATATAGTGAAAACACTATTTATTAGCACTGTAACAAGGTCGGCAGTTTAAGACATTAATTTATAAGCACAAAACACAAGATACTTCTCTTTTCAATATAAATAGGAATTTACTGGATAAACCTAAGAGACATACACTAATCTAACACATAGACGCGCATTCACACATTCATACAAGTTGTAGAAAGAGAGAGATGAGGAAAGAATGAGTTTAGAAGAGTGAAAATATGAATCCCAAGTTTATAGCATAAGTATATGCAATTGCTTAGACCTGAACAACCATCAATAATTTCATTAACCCTCGCGTTGAGTTTCTTAATGAGGTTATTAAACTTTATATTAAATGCACCAGTTCAGCTAGAATCTGGATGTTGTACTTGCGTTGCCTTTGTGTTAAGGGGTTTCCTTTGATGACGTCGTTGCAGAAAGGGGTTCCCCAAGGTTGCTGATTGGTTGGAAGTTCGTGGTCGTTGGAAGTGATGTCTTGGGCGTTGGCTGGAAGATGGAGTCGTGTACGCTGGTTGAAGTTTTGAGGCGGGCACGAAGTCTGAGACACGACTTAGCGGCAAAACTTAACTTAGAACACGAAGCTCTCAATGGAAAGAAAAGATTAAAGTAAAAGAAAGAAATGTGATTATCTCCTCATGTTTTCGTTTAGAGGAGTGGCTGGCGTGCAAGCCAGGAAGCGTTCAAAGAACGCAAAAAGCAGCGGCAAAAACAATGGCTAGGAGCATGGTTAAAAGAGATGGCACGAAGCACAAACTAAAAGCATGACTAGAAGCGATGGTTAAAACAAATAGCTAAAAGCTAAAAGCAACGGCTAAAAGCATGACTAGAAGCAATGGTTAAAAGCAATAGCTAAAAGCAACATTTTATGGTGTCCTGTGGTTTTAAACTCAGCTTTGGACTCATCCCAAAATGGTGTCTTGACTGATTAGATGTTGTCTTAACTCGGGATATTGCTATGTTTCTCATCCCAAAACATAAATCAGCATGTTATCTTATCAGTCACATGGTCAGAATTTTCCCGCTCTTGCAGAGTATAATTTGGCCATGATTCCTATAACATGAATACAACGCATTTGACAATGAATTGATCGGTGGAAACGTTCAAAGCATGAATTTTCAAACTCATACATACCAAACATGAATATAAACCCTTAAGCTATTCAATAGATATTAAAAAGGACATGCACGATGAGTGATTAGAACATAACAGACAAATGTGTGGGTAACATACATAGTAGGGAGTTATGCAATGGTCTGATGTTCATTCATAAGTCCTTTTACGCATCATTTTGGTGCATATTTAGGTAAAAGGGACAGTCTCTCTGTCATTCTGTGAACTAAGGGCATGTTCCAAGGAACAAAGGAATTTAGAAGGAACTTGGTCTGGTTCTTGTCTTGGGTGGGGGAGCACCACCCAACAGTTTCCTCATGCGATGGTCCTGATGTGCTGCATCTTTGACCATTAATCTTGGGTTTCTTGCCCCAATTTTGACAATCTCCTTTCTGAGTTGGGATTATCAATAATTGTGTTCTTTTGTTTTAATGTTGCAAGTTTTTCAAAGCTGTGAAAGTTGGTTGGTTAGGCTTACTTCAGGCTGGCTGGCGCCAGGGTATCCTGGACAGATTTATGACGTGGTCCTGGGCCTCTTTGTGGAATTTGGCTCTTTGGTTTTAACCAAATGTTCTGATCGAATCTTCCATTTGTCTGATTCGCTCTGATACCCTACACCATTCAGCCGATCTCCGGCTCTGGCGGTAGCACTTTTAGCATAGCTTAGCATAGATCATTGAATCTGATTAGACCGTTATCATCTCGCTTAAAAATGACCAAAGAGATTTTATATTTTTCCTATTTAAAACTTGACTCTTCCGTAGTTACATCATGCACAAAGGTGGACGGAAAATAAAAAAAGTTGCATTTTTCTAGGTCGAATCAATGTAATATATTTTTGTTCTATATAGTACTCTGTGTCTGTGTACTCTGTCATCCACCCGTGACCCACCCGCAAATAATCAGAATGTATTTTTTATTACCTGACCCGTGGATATAACCACCATCCACGCATCATTTCCGGCCATGGTCTTTCCACACTCCCTTCACTATCTCTTATTGGTTTAGACCATGATATGGGCCTAATGTATGTTTGTTGGACCACAGTCCCGGAGAGTGTTTTTTTTTTTCTTTCTTTTGCCTTCGAACGGCTGGTCGCGGGACCTCAGATTTTCTTTAGTCGCACCATTGAGAAAATTGGCCGCACTCTAGAGCCCTGGCAGACAATGTTGACAGATTTCACCAGATTTGCAATAAAGTGTTTATAAACCTGTTGTGAACTAAACACAGAAAATTAAAGGTCACTGTGTCATTTTCCACCAAAATAAAAGCCAGAGGGCTTAACATTCAAAAGTAAAGAAATTAAGACATAAAAATTCTCAGTGCACACTACAGATTTGGTTAATCTAAACATGAATCAATGTAAAGCTCCAGCTGGTCTGTAAACTGGCAATGTGTCACAAGGAATGGGTCAGTAATGTGAATTTGGTGTGTTGGTGTAGATACATTTATAAAATAATGACAAACAGATTGCTTTTTTGAGATGATGGAAAATGTTAATATCCTAATGGTTTAATAAATGCTAATGAAGTCTATTAATGTGTGTGTGTGTGTGTTTTGTCTTTCTGTAGACTTTCAGACTGCAGTATCACTGAAGAAGGTTATAAAGCTCTGGCTTCAGCTCTGAGATCAAACCCTTCACACCTGATAGAGCTGGATCTCACAGGAAATGATCCTGGACAATCAGGAGTGAAGGAGCTCAATGATTTACTACAGGATGGAGTCTGTTCATTAAAGACCATCAGGTGAAAAAGACCTTAAAGTATTTAAAAATGAATCACAGATGTGAAATCAGCTGTATGAAAATAGATAAAAGGGTCAAATGCACCATTGTTGAATAGGAATGACATGAACTGAAATTAAATAGCAGTTCAGAGAAATTCAACAGACACACAACAGAATTTGTGGCAAAAATAATCCAAAAATATAAAAGATCTGAAATCCTTATCTGCTTCCTGTAGGTTTTTGAAAAGTTCTGCTGCAGAGGAAGCGTGTGAGTATCTCACTGGAGTTCTGGGTAAAAGTCCATTACTACTGAAAGAACTGGATCTGAGTGGAGATAAATTAGGAGATCTGGATGGGGAGAAACTCTCTGCTCTTTTGATGGACTCTCACAGCAAACTGGAGAAAATAATGTGAGTGAACATGATTTATACATTGAAACCTCTTTGATTATTCATTATTAAAGACTGTCAGTCACATGTGTAATCAGATATGAAGAGCTGTTGATCTGATGTGTGTTGAATATGTGCTGAATAATAATAATCAAGCGTTGTGTTAGTTCAGGCAGAACACGTCAGTCAAGCTCACATCAGCTGATACCGCCAACACTAACAGTATGCAATATAACTGTAATAAATATACATGATGAAAGTGGTCCTGACTGAAATGCTGTTTTTGTGTTCAGGCTGAATAATTGTGAGCTGACAGAGAAAAGCTGTTCAGTTCTAGCTACTGTTCTCTCCTCCAAAACCATTCTGAAAGAGATGAACCTGAACAACAGTTGTCTGCTGGATTCAGGAGTCAAAGAGATCTGTGAGGGACTGAAGAATCCTGTATGTGAGCTGAAGATACTGAAGTGAGTACATTTCACCAACAGCTACACTCAACACCACAGCAATGAGATCAATATTGCACACTGGCTGATGATGGGAATATTATATAGTCCAGAGAGCGGCCATCATCCAACTAGTAGTCAGAGCTAACAAACTGTTGTTTTGAGTTGTTTCTAAGGTTTCTTACTGCATGTTATTGTTTATTTAGTACTGACCTGAATAAGATATTTCACATAAAAGATGTTTACATACAGTCCACAAGAGAAAATAATAGTTGAATAAAAAAGGACCCCCTTCAAAAGTTTACATACACTTGATTTTTTATTTTTTTTTTTATGATCAACATTTTTATTCAGATTTAGTTTCACATCAGAAACATATATCACAATTCACACAAGTACAAACAAATGCCATGAAGTTGCCACTTGTACAAAAGGAGAGGAAGAAAAATGTCAGAGAAGCATAATAGGGATGTCAACATTTCAGTCTATCTAGCAACATTACAGCAATATTTGTCTGAATAGTCTGAATACTCTGAATAGTGTTGTCCTTTACACTGTTGAGCCTGGCAGTGGTACCTTCCCGCAAGACAATGTCTCTGAAGTATGATAGACAAGTAATAATCATGAAAGTGGATGGTTCTATCCAAAACTTCAAAATAGTCTTTTTGGCAGCAGTACTTGTAGCTGATAAGGTCCTTTTTTGATGAGCATTCAACAGAGAATGGAATCATCTAACAATAGAAAAAGTAGGGGATCTCGAGGTATATACAAACATGTGCAGGTAAGAGCCTACTGTAGATGTATTACATAAATGACTATAAGGATCAGGGCCCGTATGTAAAAAAAAACTTCTCAGAAGAGAAATGCTCTTAAAAATAGTCTTAAACTTTGACTTAAGTGTCAAAAAATTCTTAGTAAAAAGTAGGACTTTTCTAAGAGTAGGAGACTTTTATGATTGTGGCAACATGAAAATAATTCTCGACCATTCACAAATACAAATTTGGACTCGTTTACCATGGGAAAGATTCCCCTAAAACTAATTTTAGCAACTACCCATAGCATGATACCGACTACGCCACCCCGGAAACAATTGTACCGGGGAAAATATCACCAAGACACACAGGTTCGAAAACGGCTGAGTCAGGACATAAGACACTGATGAAACACACAATAAATTTTATTAAACAATAAATAACTTGCCAATGCAAACAACACAATACACACACAGTTCTGCATCCACTCCAGGGCTGGGGGCCTAGCTCTCCTAATCTCTGAAAGACAAAACACAACAAAGCACACGTGCACTCACACTCCACAGCACCCCATATAGTGAACACTGCACACAGCAGGATACCGCCACCAGCAGAGAAGGGCTCGTCCCTCACACTACAACTGGTCACCCCAACTCCTGGAGAAAGAGCAAATAATACTTTAAACACCACAACGAGATCTCTCTCACACACACACACACACACACACCTTACAGAATAACCCAATGCAACCACTGAATTACAATGAAAACGAAAGAAAATAATAAACAAAAAAAGGAAAATTAACAAAATTGTGCAGGCCACCAATCACAATTACATATAGCCACAGCGCCACAAAGAGTACAATTGCAAAGGCAGTAAACAAATAAATACTCACAAAAAAAGAAAACAAAACAAATCAAACCAACCAGATAAACTTTTTAAAACACAGGACCTCAGAGTACGGTGGGAACTGTGGAATACTGTTCCCAAATTCTTCAAAAAGATAAGTGAAGTGAGGTACAGCCGCCACTTAAGTCCCTTCGTTTGCAGCGAGTCAAGCCACCGCCCAGCTGATTCTTCGAGTGCAAATGCCGAGACGAATCCACTGATACAAAACAAAACACAACCGCTCCGACGGCGCGCAGAACTAGCCTCTCAATACGACTTCGATGGTCTAACCGCTTGAAAGGTACAGCGCACGGAAACACCACAGTCGAAGATCCAACGCAAGTTTATAAACGTACAGCCGCACCAAACATACGCCGTAACAAGGAAGCTCACTGCAACGGCTCGCACCTCTTAAAACAAATAGAAACACCCAAATTAACTAATCTTATAAACCTTTAAACTAATACCTGAAATCAAAATGACTTACCGATTGGAACAGTTCACAATCCCGGAAAAGCTCCCAAGATGTGAAGACACATTTTCGAGAATGTATGGTAAACAGTATAAATCGCAGGATTTCTCAGTCCACACTAAAAAAAAGAAACATGCCCATAAAAGTCTAATCCATACGACAGATCTATAATACGGTCGCAACCAACAGCACCTTACCAAACAAACACTCTGGCACCGCACCGGAAACCTAATGACGTGACCAATAATGATAGGAGCATCTTAGGTACCTACGGCTGCTTTTATAGGACAAACATTACAATGGGATAAAACCACACCCCCTTAAAAAAAAACCTTGACCATCGGCTACATAAAGAACCTAAAAGCAACTTTCAGTGAAGTCTAAGACCAATTCTTAAGTGTTGACTGAGGGGAACTAAAAACTACAATGATGTCAACCATGGGTGTCGCTAGACCCTATTTACCGGGGCACGGTAATCTGCTGTGCTCCAGTAAAATCTCAAGTTTGAGTTTTAATTTACTTTATTTGACGGTGTATTGATATTGAATCCTGCAATAAAGAAATAAATCTATATGCAACAACGAATCAACACTGATAAAAGCAAAGCAGTTTAACTGAAAACAACCTGACGCATGTGCGAAATCCATGTCTTTTTGTTTACTTTCTACTGCTGCGCGCAGCGTTTTAAGTCAAGTCAATTCAATTAAATTCATATTTATTTGTATAGCGCTTGTCATGATACATATCGTTGCAAAGCAACTTTACACCAAATTACTACATATATTATTAATAATATATGTAGTAGTAGCTTACTAGTGTTGACTATGTAAGTTGATGTACATATAGCAGAGATATATAGTAAAGATCAATTAATGACGTGATCAAACAGACAAAGAACACTATAAATTAGTAGCAAAATTCAGTAGTGCTGTATGTTGTTTCAGGGTTGGTATCATCTGAAGTCCTCTGTGGGCTTGGTATCATCTATTCTTAAGTGTTCTGGATCCACACTGGAGCTTGTGAATTCCTAGTTACCATGGGATGTCAATCCCATGGCCGAAACAGAGAACAAATAGGAACATAATTAGCGTAGCTGCTGTTCAAACCAAGCAAAGAAAGATTTGTTCAACCAGAGCTAAAAGATTAATAATAAACATTTGATCAGGTATAACTGCAGGAAAAGTTTATGAGATGCATTATTTGAATGCTTGGCTAAAAAGATGTGTCTTTAATCTAGATTTAAACAGAGAGATTGTGTCTGAACCCCGAACGTTATCCGGAAGGCTGTTCCAGAGTTTGGGAGCCAAATGCAAAAAAGCTCTACCTCCTTTAGTGGACTTTGCTATCCTAGGAACTACCAAAAGTCCAGAGTTTTGTGACCTTAGGGAGCGTGATGGATTGTAGCGTGGTAGAAGACTAGTTAGGTACACAGGAGCTAAACCATTAAGGGCCTTATAGGTAAGAAGTAATATTTTGTAGCTGATGCGGAACCTAATAGGTAGCCAGTGCAGAGACTTTAAAATTGGGGTAATATGATCATATTTTCTTGACCTGGTAAGGACTCTAGCAGCTGCATTTTGGACTATCTGTAGCTTGTTTATTGAAGATGCAGGACAAACACCTAGTAGTGCATTACAATAGTCCAGTCTAGAGCTCATGAATGCGTGAACTAGCTTTTCTGCGTCAGAAACAGGTAACATGTTTCGTAGCTTGGCAATGTTTTTAAGATGGAAGAATGCTGTTTTTGTAACATGAGAAATATGATTTTCAAAAGACAAGTTGCTGTCTAATATAACACCCAGGCTTTTGACTGTAGTGGAAGTAACAATACATCCGTCTAGTTGTAAATTGTAAGTCAAAAGATTCTGTGTATTGTTTTTAGGTCCAATAAGTAATATCTCTGTCTTATCTGAATTTAATAGCAGAAAATTATTGGTCATCCAGTCTTTTACATTAACACACTCTTTAACACACTCTGTTAACTTAATTTAGAAGTAATCATCTGCAGCTCTTGTAGTGCTTTACATCTTCAGCAGCGTAGAGAAGCAACACACATGGAGCAGAAATGGCTTGAATGAAGCGTGTTTGGCTCTAGATAAAAATATTAGGACGATTCTAAGGGCACTGATCAGAGAGGAGGCCCGATGCGATTCTACTGAGGGGGAGCTCTTCAGTCACTTTTGACTGAAAAATGTAAAATTCTGAAAATGACCACAATTGAAAATAAATGGAAAATGTTGGGGGGTTGGGGGGAATAGAAAAAATGTACAATCTACAAATCAGCCAAAATGCAGTAAAACATCTACAACAATGAAGGGGTGAAACTCTACAACATCAAGAGAGAAAGCAAAAAAATGTATTGCACACATTCTCACACACACACACACACACACACACACACTGGCATTCCTATCATTATAGGGATATTCCATAGATGTAATGGTTTTTATACTGTACAAACTGTATCTTTTATCCCCTGACCCCAACCCTACTCCTGAACCAGGGCTTGGCAAGTTCGGTCCTAGAGAGCCGTTATCATGCAGAATTTAGCTCTAACACTAGTCAAACACTCTTGAACAAGCTAATCAATATCTTCAGGATCGCTAGAGAGGTGCAGGCAGGATTTTTTTTCAGGGTTGGAGCTAAACTCTGCAGGACAGCACCTCTCTAGAAACAAACTTGCCTACCCCTGCCCTAAACATACCCCTCACACAAAACTTTCTGCAGTTTTAGACTTTCAAAAAAATCTGTTTTGTAGGGTTTATAAGCGTCTTTCCAAAAAAAAAAAAAAAAGTCCCATCAAGGGTCATAATTTACTGGTATTACTGTCCTTGTGGGGTATTTGTTCCCCATAACTTAGTGAAAACCAGTGAACACACAGCAATGAAGCAGTTAAACTCTAAAACATCCTGAGTGCAAAACAGACTCAACCACTGAACACACACTAACAGTCAGAAGACTCGAATAAGAGGTTAAAATCAGATCAGACCCAGATGAATTAAGCTCTGATAAAGAATTCCTGTTCATTTTTCTTCCATTTTTATTGAAATTCTATGTTATGTGTAACAAAAGGCTTTCTCTGTGTTCAGGTTTGTTCTATTAACAATAATGCAAAAACTGGGAGCTCACATATACTCATTTAAAATAAATAAATAAATAAACTTGACCAAAAGTAGTATTTGAGAGTATCTGAATATATATCCAAGTCCATAACCTAATAAAAGTAAGCAATTATGTCTAAAAACATCAAGCCTCTCTTGAAGCATCTTGGAGATGTTGTCACAGTTCTTCTGGATTTAGTCTGATTCAGTTTGTTCTGTTTCTTCATGTCATTCCAGATAAACTGAATGATGATGAGATCAGATCTCTGTGTGGAGCACTGGCTGTTGTCAAACTCCTTGTGCAAACAAAAATCTCACTGAATTATTACTATTAATGGCAAAATGTTTGAAAATGTAAACTGATATTTCCCACTGACACACTACAGGAAAAGATAATATAAATATAGTTATTATAGAAATAACTGACTTAAAACTGTTTCCTAGCTGGTGAAAATAGTAGTGGCCTATCGCAGAGTACTATATAAAACAAAAATATATTACATTGATTTTATTAAAAAAAGAAAGTTACATTTCAGTTGTTCAGTCTCTTTTGACCATGAAGAGCACAAGTGTACCTCACAAATGAGGAGCATCAGAAGGTTAAAGCTTGAAAGTGACTGGAGATATTACAGTGAATTGATGTCTAACAATTTAAAGTTCGCTTTTTTGTTTGCATCAATATTCAGTTGTCAGATTTTGCTTTACAGTTTTAGTTCCTTTGTATAAGGAATAAAATAGAATTATGTTATGGATTTACATTGTTTAGGTCATTTCTAGAATAACCGATTAATCATCTGAATGTGAAATTTTCATTCTGGTTCTAGACTTTCAGACTGCAGTATCACTGAAGAAGGTTATAAAGCTCTGGCTTCAGCTCTGAGATCAAACCCTTCACACCTGATAGTGCTGGATCTCACAGGAAATGACCCTGGACAATCAGGAGTGAAGGAGCTCAGTGATTTACGACAGGATGGACTCTGTTCATTAAAGACCATCAGGTGAAAAAGACCTTAAAATATTTAAAAATGATCCACAGATGTGAAATCAGCTGTATGAAAATAGATAGAAGGGTCAAATGCACCATTGTTGAATAGAAATGACATGAACTGGAATTAAATAGCAGTTCAGAGAAATTCAACAGACACACAACAGAATTTGTGGCAAAAAAAAAAATATTCAAAAATATAATAATCCTTATCTGCTTCCTGTAGGTTTTTGAAAAGTCCTGCTGCAGAGGAAGCGTGTGAGTATCTCACTGGAGTTCTGGGTAAAAGTCCATTACTACTGAAAGCACTGGATCTGAGTGGAGATAAATTAGGAGATCTGGATGGGGAGAAACTCTCTGCTCTTTTGATGGACTCTCATAGCAAACTGGAGAAAATAATGTGAGTGAACATGATTTATACATTGAAACCTCTTTGATTATTCATTATTAAAGACTGTCAGTCATATGTGTGATCAGATATGAAGAGCTGTTGATCTGATGTGTGTTGAATATGTGCTGAATAATAATAATCAAGTGTTGTGTTAGTTCAGGCAGAACACGTCAGTCAAGTTCACATCAGCTGATACCACCAACACTAACAGTATGCAATATAACTGTAATAAATATACATGATGAAAGTGGTCCTGACTGAAATGCTGTTTTTGTGTTCAGGCTGAATAATTGTGATCTGACAGAAAAAAGCTGTTCAGTTCTAGCTACTGTTCTCTCCTCCAAAACCATCCTGAAAGAGATGAACCTGAACAACAGTTTAGTCAAGTTTCATTTAACTAAAATCTGACCATTTTAGTCTTATTTTAGTCAGAATTATCCATGACTATTTTCGTCTAGTGTTAGTCGACAAAAACTGATGACATTTTAGTCTAGTTTTAGTCAGTGAAAATTGTATTTTAGCCTCTTTTTAGTAATGCAATTCTATTTAAGCCAGTCAAAATAGTATAAGTACCTAGTAGTATAGATGAAACCAAAAACTTTCTTTTAGCCAAACCCATTTGAAACAAGGATATCTTATTATATTATTGTTACCTTCAAGAATACATCCATTCCAGACACGGAAGATGCTCTGATTTGGATTTACAACATTTATTTTACCAACCAAACATGTTAGAAATACACACACAGATTTAAATAAAATAAATAAAAACAATAAATAAAATAAAATAGCATCACATGACAATGCCAGAAAAAAATGAATACATTCAAATTTAACAAAGAGAAACAAGGTGCTTGAATGCTCAAGCTACAATAACATACGAAACTTCTTTCTCTTCTTTGAACATTTTGTCAATCAAGTTTAAAATTGTATGTCTTTTTGGCACTTTGAACTTTTTGTCCATTTTTGCCATCATGGCAATGAACTCCTCAGCTTCGACAATTCGTGCTGGGAGCCCTGTGCGGCCTATCCACTGCGCTCTCCCCTCCTCTTTGGTACTTTGCCTCGGGGTCGTTGAACCTCCTTGTGGCAAAGAAATCCAGAGCACTAGTTGACTTGTCCATGGACTTGCTTCATCAATAGTAAAGTCGCAAATCCTTGCTAACCATAGTAAATCAACCTCAACCTGTCTGTTTAAAAAAAAAAAACTAAATTCAAATGATAAATACTGTTTTCTGTTTTGGTGCACGTAATGTGGCGTAAATCGTAAAATGTAGCGCTTCTGTTAACGCCAGAGCCATTGAAAAACAGAGCTGCAACAAGTTTTGATTTCGCCGGCGTCTGTGCCACGCGGTCACGTGATTCACAAAGCTCTCAAAACAAACCAGCGTGGACCGTACAAAATGTGTTTAAGTGGGATAGAGACGACAGCTTCACTATACAGGTATTTGCAGCCATTTTTGGTAAACATTACAGCATATTAAGCATTGATTTTACGTCGATGACATTTATAGTATAATTTTATTCTGGAGAGTGATGGAGGCAACCCTTACAAAAATTAAATATGGCTTTACTGCAAATAAAACCAAAAAAAACATGGCTACTATAGTTAAATCATGATAACCAAAAAATAACTATGGTCTTGCTACACTAACCATAGTTCAACCATGGTATTTGTAGAAAAACTATGGTTATACAAATGGTAATCAATGCACCAAAAACATGGTTACTGCACCTTTACTATAATAAAACCATGGTTAATTTTCGTAAGGGTTAA
>VONZ01002218.1:5000-10000 GCA_012976165.1 Labeo catla
CGCTCCAATCGGTCAGCGGGCCTGGCCCGTGTCGGCAGTGGAGGTTTTCGCCAAGCGCCCAAAACCTAAGTCCACAAATTTACGGGTTCGCCGAAATCTCGACGGCCCGTAAAAGGAGCTTCGCCCCTGCGGCCCTCCTCCGGGGTCGGGGCTCGATTCCCCGCCGTGCCCCCGGGGAGCGGGGCCCGCCCGGCCCGAGGGGGGGGGTGGCCCTTCGAGCAGGGCTGCGCTTTTCATACTTTGTTTTCGCAAATCCCGCTGGTCACCCCGGCGACACTTTGTCGTTTTTTTGGCCGGGGCACCTCCGGGGCGTCCGCCCCGCTGAGCCTGCCCCAAAAGGGCGAGGGGAGGCGGGGGAGGCGAGCAAAGTCGACGCAAAGACGGCCTCGGCCCAGCAGGGGTGGCCGTTCGACCCAGGCTGCGCTTTTCACACTTTGTTCTCGCAGGTCCCGCTGGTCACCCCGGCAACACTTTGTCATTTTTCGAGTCCCTGTTCCTCCAGGGCGTCTGCCCTGCTGAGCCTGCCCCAAAAGGGTGAGGGGAGGCGGGCGAGTCGATGCCAAAGCGCCCTCGGCCCAGCGGGGGTGGCCGTTCGACCCAGGCTGCGCTTTTCACACTTTGTTCTCGCAGGTCCCGCTGGTCACCCCGGCAACACTTTGTCATTTTTCGAGTCCCCGTTCCTCCAGGGCGTCTGCCCTGCTGAGCCTGCCCCAAAAGGGTGAGGGGAGGCGGGCGAGTCGATGCCAAAGCGCCCTCGGCCCAGCGGGGGTGGCCGTTCGACCCAGGCTGCGCTTTTCACACTTTGTTCTCGCAGGTCCCGCTGGTCACCCCGGCAACACTTTGTCATTTTTCGAGTCCCCGTTCCTCCAGGGCGTCTGCCCTGCTGAGCCTGCCCCAAAAGGGGGAGGGGAGGCGGGCGAGTCGATGCCAAAGCGCCCTCGGCCCAGCGGGGGTGGCCGTTCGACCCAGGCTGCGCTTTTCACACTTTGTTCTCGCAGGTCCCGCTGGTCACCCCGGCAACACTTTGTCATTTTTCGAGTCCCCGTTCCTCCAGGGCGTCTGCCCTGCTGAGCCTGCCCCAAAAGGGGGAGGGGAGGCGGGCGAGTCGATGCCAAAGCGCCCTCGGCCCAGCGGGGGAGGCCGTTCGACCCAGGCTGCGCTTTTCATACTTTGTTTTCGTAAATCCCGCTGGTCGCCCCAGCAACACTTTGTCTTTTTTTTTTTTTTGGCGGGGAACCTCCAGGGTGTCTGCCCTGCTGAGCCTGCCCCAGAAGGGTGAGGGGAGGCGGGCAAGTCGATGCCAAAAAGCCTCATTGCTGTGGAAGTCCGTGTCCCTCCAGGGTCTCTACCCTGCTGAGCCTGCCCCAGAAGGGTGAGGGGAGGCGGGCAAGTTGATGCCAAAACGCTCTCGGCCCAGCGGGGGTGGCCGTTCGACCCAGGCTGCGCTTTTCATACTTTGTTTTCGTAAATCCCGCTGGTCGCCCCAGCAACACTTTGTCGTTTTTCTTTTTTTGGCGGGGTACCTCCAGGGTGTCTGCCCTGCTGAGCCTGCCCCAGAAGGGTGAGGGGAGGCGGGCAAGTCGATGGCAAAAAGCCTCCTTGCTGTGGAAGTCCGTGTTCCTCCAGGGTCTCTGCCCTGCTCAGCCTTCCCCAAAAGGGTGAGGGAAGGCGGGGGAGTCGATGCCAAAACGCCCTCGGCCCAGCCGGGGTGGCCGTTCGACCCAGGCTGCGCTTTTCATACTTTGTTTTAGTAAAGAATCCGGCTGGTAGCCCCAGCAACACTTTGTCATTTTTTTGGCGGGAACCTCCAAGGGTGTCTGCCCTGTTGATCTACCCAGAGGGTGAGGGGCGGGCAGAGTGGGTAACCAAAGCCTCATTGCTGTGGGCGTCCGTGTTCCTCCAGGATTATTACCTGCTCAATACCTTCCCAAAGGTGAGGCAGAGTCGATGCCAAAAGCGCCCTCGGCCAGCAGTGGCCGTTCGACCCGGAGCTGCGCTTTTTCATACTTTGTTTTACGTAAATCCGCTGGTGGCCCCAGCAACACTTTGTCATTTTTTTTTTTTTTTTTTTGGCGGGGAACCTCCAGGGTGTCTGCCCTGCTGAGCCTGCCCCAGAAGGGCGAGGGGAGGCGGGCAAGTCCATGCCAAAAAGCCTCATTGCTGTGGAAGTCCGTGTTCCTCCAGGGTGTCTGCCCTGCTGAGCCTGCCCCAGAAGGGTGAGGGGAGGCGGGCAAGTCTCATTGGCAAAAAGCCTCATTGCTGTGGAAGTCCGTGTTCCTCCAGGGTCTCCGCCCTGCTGAGCCTGCCCCAGAAGGGTAAAGGGGAGGCGGGCGAGTCGATGCCAAAACGCCCTCGGCCCAGCGGGGGTGGCCGTTCGACCCAGGCTGCGCTTTTCATACTTTGTTTTTCGTAAATCCCGCTGGTCGCCCCAGCAACACTTTGTCATTTTTTTTTTTTTTTTGGCGGGGAACCTCCAGGGTGTATGCCCTGTTGAGCCTGCCCCAGAAGGGTGAGGGGAGGCGGGCAAGTCGATGGCAAAAAGCCTCATTGCTGTGGACGGCCGGGTTCCTCCAGGGTCTCCGCCCTGCTCAGCCTTCCCCCAAAGGGTGAGGGGAGGCAGGGGGAGTCGATGCCAAAACGCCCTCGGCACAGCCGGGGTGGCCGTTCGACCCAGGCTGCGCTTTTCATACTTTGTTTTCGTAAATCCCGCTTGTCGCCCCAGCAACACTTTGTCGTTTTTCTTTTTTTGGCGGGGTACCTCCAGGGTGTCTGCCCTGCTGAGCCTGCCCCAGAAGGGTGAGGGGAGGCGGGCAAGTCGATGCCAAAAAGCCTCATTGCTGTGGAAGTCCGTGTTCCTCCAGGGTCTCTGCCCTGCTCAGCCTTCCCCAAAAGGGTGAGGGAAGGCGGGGGAGTCGATGCCAAAACGCCCTCGGCCCAGCCGGGGTGGCCGTTCGACCCAGGCTGCGCTTTTCATACTTTGTTTTCGTAAATCCCGCTGGTCGCCCCCGCAACACTTTGTCATTTTTTTTTTTTGGCGGGGAACCTCCAGGGTGTCTGCCCTGCTGCGCCTGCCCCAGAAGGGTGAGGGGAGGCGGGCAAGTCGATGGTAAAAAGCCTCATTGCTGTGGAAGTCCGTGTTCCTCCAGGGTCTCTGCCCTGCTCCCAGAAGGGTGAGGGGAGTATGGGCAAGTCGATGTGGTAAAAGCCTCATTGCTGTGGACGTCCGTGTTCCTCCAGGGTCTCCGCCCTGCTCAGCCTTCCCCCAAAGGGTGAGGGGAGGCAGGGGGAGTCGATGCCAAAACGCCCTCGGGCCAGCCGGGGTGGCCGTTCGACCCAGGCTGCGCTTTTCATACTTTGTTTTCGTAAATCCCGCTGGTCGCCCCCGCAACACTCGGTTTTTTTTTTTTTAGGGGGACACAGCTCGGCAGCCATTCTTATGGAGAACCGTCAAGTCCCAGAGTAGGGGGACAAAGCCTAATCCCATGCCCACCAGAGTGAGATTTAACGTGGGCTGGCATCGCTCGAAAAGCCCCCTGGAGCTCAGCACCCATGCTTATGAGTAGGGGGCGCCAACCTACCCCCTTGCCCACCAGAGTGAGGTTTGACGTGGGCTAGCACCGCTCGGAAAGCCCCCTGGAGCTCAGCACCCATGCTTACGGAGATCCGTCAAGTCCCGGAGTAGGGGGCGCCAACCTACCCCCGTGCCCACCAGAGTGAGTGAGGTTTGGCGTGGGCTGGCATTGCTCGAAAAGGCCCCTGGAGCTCAGCAGCCATGCTCGTGGAGATCCGTCAAGTCCCAGAGCAGGGGGCGCCAACCTACTCCCGTGCCCCCCGGAGTCAAGCTTACGTGTGGCCGGGGCCTCGTCAGAGCCCCCCCTCCCCGGAGGTATACGTCCCGGTATATATCGATACCACGACGGCGGGTAAAAGGGCCATCGCCCCCCGAGACCTCCCTCCGGGGTCGCACCGTGCCCGGGGAAGAGGCGCCCTGACCGGCCGGCCTCGGCGCCTCGAGGGGGGCGGGGGTTGGTCGGAAGTTCGACCCGAGCTGCAAAAAGTTCAACCGGCCGTATCTCCCAGGAGACCTGGCCGATCCGCGCCAAACTCGCGTCGCCGGTAGACGCGGAGGCCCCCTACCCGACGCCACCGGCAGCGAGTCGATGGACCCCCGGGGGCCGGAGATAGAGGCCCCGGACGGCCGAAATTTTGACCGGCCGCGGCTCCCCCGAGACCGGGCCGAATTCCACCAAACTCGGGGTGCCGCTAGACCCCCGGGAGGCCTACCGAACGCCCCCGGCCCCGAGTCGATGGACCCCCGGGGGCCGGAGATAGAGGCCCCCGACGGTCCAAACTTTGACCGGCCGGGGCTCCCCCGAGACCGGGGCGAATTCCACCAAACTCGGGGTGCCGCTAGACCCCGAGGCCGCCTACCCGACGCCACCGGTCCCGAGTCGATTGACCCCCCGGGGGCCGGAGATACGGACCTCCAAATGTTCAGCGGAAAATCGTACCGGGGTTAAAGACCGCTAAGGACTCCAAAAGTTTAGCAGAAAATCACACCAGGTTGGATGCTGTTAGTCAACTGTTCAACTGTCAAGTTAAAACACACCCAACCACCACCAGGCCCCTAGACCTACCCGACCGCCACCACCCGGCCCCTAAACCTACCCGACCACAACCCCCGGGCCCCTAAACCTACCCCGACAACCACCACCACCCTGACCTTAACCCTACCCGACCACAACCCCCAGGCCCCTAAACCTACCCCACCCACTACAACCACTTCTAACTTAACCCTACCTCGGACTACTCACACCACCACCACTGTGGCTCCTTGCTCACCACACCACCACACCACATCGCTCCCCTTAACTCATTCACCACCACCAACCTGCCCTCTAACCCTACCCACCACCACACACCAACTGCCCCTAAACCCACTCTCATTCACCACCACCACCACCACCACCACCAGGGGCTCCCTGCTTCCACCCGACCAC